>OZ038313.1:38811771-38892101 GCA_964035775.1 Osedax frankpressi
TGCTTAGCGATGTCACTATCCTCTCACTGGTTGATTAGTTTAAATGAGTGCTTAGTCGTGTTCATTATCCTCTCACTAGTAAGATCTAAATAGTGATGGTATAGTGGAGTATCCTTCATCTACTATAGACTGTAATGACATATATCTGGATCTGTATTATTGTGTAAAGAAAACAATACCTATACATTTTCCTCGTTAGTATAATAAATAAATAGTATATAAGATAACGAGATAACGATTATTTTTAATCATATTAATAATTAAATTGATATAAAATATATAAAATTATTTAAATAATATCGATATATAATGAATCAGTTTCTTTAAAGATTATTTATCCTAATAGTAATTAAATATATTTAATATATTTTAATATATAATAGATTCACTTGTATTTTAGATGAGAAATGTAAACTAAAGTATCTTCTATATCAGAGTATCTACATCACTTGCACGATACTCCTTTTAAAGATAATCCATAATATAAAGGACTAACACACTTAAAGAATCCCCACACCTAAACAAAATCTAAAAGAACTAAAGAAGCTCTCACTGTTAAACCACTACATAGCTAAAGAAACCTCAGAAACTAAGACATCAATATACCTGAAGGGTAAACACAGTGAAAGCAACAGAAGACAATGATCTCAGATTTCTTCAGAAATTTCTGAAATAATCGGAATGCAATTCGAAAATATTTCACCTGACCAATGTAATATTTTCGGATTGCATTCCCATCTTAGACAATAAATAAATAAAGTGATATTTTGCATTTATTAGATTTATATAACTTATTTTTATTTACATATATATAAAAATATTTAACTACAAACTATTACCAATATAAATTGTTATTACTATAAATTTATATTACAATTATTTGTGTAATTGAATTCGACAATAGTTGATTTGAGATGGACTTTAGTCCCAGGTTTATAATCTATAATAAATATTTAATAGATACTCCTAACTGTATATAATACAATATCTCTATTAATTAAATAATATATTAATTTATAATATTAAATCATATTCTATATTAGCTGAATATTTTATTATGATCCATAAGTAAATACTACCACTACTAGTACTACTACTACTACTACTACTACTACTACTACTACTACTACTGCTACTGCTACTGCTACTGCTACTGCTACTGCTACTGCTACTGCTACTGCTACTGCTACTGCTACTGCTACTGCTACTGCTACTGCTACTGCTACTGCTACTGCTACTGCTACTGCTACTGCTACTGCTACTGCTACTGCTACTGCTACTGCTACTGCTACTGCTACTGCTACTGCTACTGCTACTGCTACTGCTACTGCTACTGCTACTGCTACTGCTACTGCTACTGCTACTGCTACTGCTACTGCTACTGCTACTGCTACTGCTACTGCTACTGCTACTGCTACTGCTACTGCTACTGCTACTGCTACTGCTACTGCTACTGCTACTGCTGCTGCTGCTGCTGCTGCTGCTGCTGCTGCTGCTGCTGCTGCTGCTGCTGCTGCTGCTGCTGCTGCTGCTGCTGCTGCTGCTGCTGCTGCTGCTGCTGCTGCTGCTGCTGCTGCTGCTGCTGCTGCTGCTGCTACTGCTACTGCTACTGCTACTGCTACTGCTACTGCTACTGCTACTGCTACTGCTACTGCTACTGCTACTGCTACTGCTACTGCTACTGCTACTGCTACTGCTACTGCTACTGCTACTGCTACTGCTACTGCTACTGCTACTGCTACTGCTACTGCTACTGCTACTGCTACTGCTACTGCTACTGCTTCTGCTACTGCTACTGCTACTGCTACTGCTACTGCTACTGCTACTGCTACTGCTACTGCTACTGCTACTGCTACTGCTACTGCTACTGCTACTGCTACTGCTACTGCTACTGCTACTGCTACTGCTACTGCTACTGCTACTGCTACTGCTACTGCTACTGCTACTGCTACTGCTACTGCTACTGCTACTGCTACTGCTACTGCTACTGCTACTGCTACTGCTACTGCTACTGCTACTGCTACTGCTACTGCTACTGCTACTGCTACTGCTACTGCTACTACTACTACTACTACTACTACTACTACTACTACTACTACTACTACTACTACTATCAATCAATCAATCAATCAATCAAAACGGTTTATTTAAACACTCAATGTATAGCATTATTATGCTCTGATAAGTGTATATTATAACAATAGATGGACAAGGCGAAATATAAATATGTATGGTGAAAAACCAAGACAAAGAAAAAGCTTACATTATGGCACAAGCCCATCAGCAATTACAAGTCTCGGGGAAAAGAACACCAGCGATACGCATAATATTATAGATGATAAGGATACGTATGGATAATTATAAAAGTAATGACATACGGATTATTCGACTAGAAAAAAATATATACAAATAAAATAAAATAAAAAGAAGTAAGATAAGAAGAAGAAAAAGATTAACACGTCATAGTTTTAGAGAAGATTTGGAAGATTTGATAATTTAGTACAGGAATGATGTGTTATTTAAAAAATAAGATTTAAGTAGATTTTTAAATGAATTATGATTTGATGTGGATCTAATATGGAGAAGAAGCTTATTCCATATAATAGGAGCAGAGCAGGTAAAGGAACGTGATTGATGGCATGAATGTGATAAACGAGCTTGTAATACAAAATTGTCAATTGATGATCGGAGTTTAATACTAGTTATTTCAGGGCGACATAGAGATTCTAATAGGTATTTAGGGAAATTGATATATGTTTTATGGATGATACAAAGTATTCTATAGGCTGGACGATTAGGGAAGATAAGGATCTTAAGTTGTATTGCGCTCATCGAAATACTAGAATGATCTATTAAGGGTTGACATAAAATAGTTCTTATACCTGATTTAATTATTCTATTGAGTGGTTTTATACCTGATGAAGGTAAATTGAAGAGTAGAGAACTACAATAATCTATTTGTGAAAAAGCTAATGAATTTATGAGTTGTGTACATAGTTTAATGGTGATAAATTTTCTAATTTTGCGTATATTCATTAATTGGTCATTTGATTTTTTCGAAATATTAGTAATATGTGATTTAAGGTTAAAAGAATTATAAATAACTATTCCTAGATATTTTATTTGATCACTAGGTGTAATTATTTGATTATCTATTTTAACTACTGGAAACAAATAAATGGGTGTATGAGCAGGTACATTAAGTAGTTCAGATTTTTTCTTAATGAGATATAGTTTATTCATAATTAACCAGTGATTTATTTCATTAGCGCATGTAGATATAACATATATATGCTGAGAAAGTAGTGGAGGGACTTCATGAAAAAGTATAATATCATCAGCATATAAGTGGTATTTAATAGTTGGATATTTATTAATGATATGAGATATTGGAATAATATATATTATAAAAAGTAAGGGGCCTAATACTGAACCTTGGGGAACTCCGGAAGTCAACCGAGCTGGATTTGATAGAGAATTACCAATTTTAATAGAAAAAGTTATATTCTTAATAAATGATATTAACCATTGCAGAGCCATAGTACATAAACCTATATAAATTAGACGTTGTATAAGTATTTCATGATCAAAAGTATCTAAACCAGAAGATAAATCTAGAAGTAAGAACTGATGCGGGCGATGTTTACTTAATCTTTGAAGTACCTTATCAAATACATTTAGAATTGCTGTTTCTGTACTACGGTGACGAGTATAAGCACTCTAATATGGGTCAAGCAATTTATTTCTGATTAGATAATCGCTAAGTTGAGTAAATACGATTTTTTCAATAATTTTGGATATAATTGATAATTGGGAAATGGGTCTATAGCTCGAGAGAGATTCGGGATCTAGATTACAGTTCTTTATAATTGGAATTACTATAGCATGTTTTAGATCATTATGGATACTACCTGTTATAAAAGAATTATTAACTATTTCAAGAATTAATTGAGATAAGGGTGATGATAATGATTTTATTAGAGAATTTGTTAATGTATCTACGAAAGATTTAGAATGACAATTATTTATAAGATGGACTATAGTTTGTACATAAGGTGTACAAAATGAGGAGAGTGAACAACTATGTGGATTTATAAAATGATTGAATAATTGTAAATTATTTAAATGTATCGGTGATTGAAGTTCTATTTCTATAATATATATGATATTAATAATTTTAGTAGTGAAAAATGTTAAGAAAGTTTTGCAAAGTATATCATCATCAATACTAGGAAGGATATGTTCATAAGACTTACCTAGTAGTGTGAATGATAATCTATAAAGTTGTTTACTATTTCCATGACACATTGATATAGCATTTTGGAAGTGATTAATATTAGCTAATTTAATTATATGCATGAAAGATGATTTTGAATTGAGTAATTGTTTAAGATTCTCATAATTACGATTTTTACGGAATATACGAGAACATTTTTTTAGTATTTTTTTGGCTGATAGGGTTTCGTTATTAATCCATTTACATGGTGTTGTACTTATTTGTTTGATCTTGATTGGGACATATTTATTTAGTAAATGTGATAGATAATTGTTGAATAAAGAGAAATCAAGTATTTTATATTTGGGGAAACATATTAGATCTGATTCAATCAGATTTAAGGGAATATTCTCAATGTCTCTATAGTAAATAGTTTTTAAAGATGATAAACGATATGTATTATTAATGGAAAAAGATATTGCATAATGGTCAGATATAAGATCAGTAATTGGTAGGATTAAAATATCAAATATAGAAGTAGATGAAGTTATAACAATATCTAATGTATTGCCTGAAATATGTGTAGGTTTAGTAATATGCTGAATAAGTGAAAGATTATCTAAAGAATTAATAAAACTATTCGTTGGTTTATCTGGTTTGTTGATATGGAAGTTAAAATCACCGACAATTATTGTATTTTCTATAGGAATAGATGATATGAGTTGATGAAAGTAATCTAAGAAACAGATGTATTGACTAGATGGTGGACGATATATTGTAACAATTCTAATGTGTTTATTTGAAGGAAGTTTAAATGTAGTTATTAAGCATTCACAATGTGGAACTAAATATGTCTTGCAATTGGATAACTTAAAATTAGTTTTATATAGAATGACAACTCCACCACAAATATCCTCAGATCTATCTAGTTGTTTGTAATTATATTTAGTATTAGTTATGTGCGCAATAATTGACTTAAAGGGTGACCAAGTTTCAGTTAAAGCTAAAAAGTATGGGTGAAAATATTCGATATAATTATGAATAACGGGCCAGTTTAATATCTTTAATTTCATTTGATATCTATGAAAGATATATATGGTGGTTGATATAGATGGATTACTGTCTAATATATTACTATTAAAGGATGATAGGGAAGAAGGCTGGGATGAAGTATTGGGTGACATATAATTATAGGGTCGTGTCGAGGAAGAAATATTAGTGTTAAGACAAGATGTACATGTGAATTTAAAATTCGCCGACGAAAAAATCTGCCTTATATGGGCATAAGAGAGAAATTCTGAGTTAGTATGAAAGGAGTAGTGGTAGCAGTGTGATATTATGTAATAATACAAATTATAAAATAGTAACAAAATTGATAAATTATGATTTAAATAATGTATATGATAATAATAATGTACTTCATGAAATTCACAGTTTTTCAATTCAACTAGTAAAATTGAAGATTATGGGTAGTAATTGTGATAATTATAAGTATAATTTGATAATTGGTTTATCTAATTAATTTACATTTATACATAGATTATAGTTATATATGTTAATTTACTCGCCTGTAGGGTATACAAATCTTTACTTCACAATATTGCCGACCAATAATTTAAATAAGATAACAAAACAATGTAAAATAAAATAAATGTAAATTCATGATATCTATATATAAAAAAAAATTAAAGTTTTTTAAAAAAAATTGTAATGGTCTTTGTAATATAAAAAATTTAAATTTAATAAATAATATAAACAAACAACAATGAAATAAATATACTTATAATATTATTATAAGGTTTAAAAATAAGGATTCTTAATGATATGTTAAAAAGATCCAGTTAATTAAGGAAATAGCTAAAATATCAATTAATAAAGAATGTAATATATTAGATGTAATAATATTAAAATTTGAAAAATTAATAATTTTTTAAAAAATATTTTTACAAATTTTTACAAATTTGAAAATCATTATGAAATGATAATTGATATGAATAATAAATGAATAATTACAATAATAAAATATTAATGTTAATAATAGAGTATAAATAATATGAAATATACTAATAACGAGGGAGAAAATCACGGATAAATAAAGAATATTAAAAAACGATTTAAATTAAAATATAAACAGGACCTTACCCCTCTCCCTCCCCCTCTCCATTCCCTCTTTCTCTCCTGCTCCCAGTCCCTGTGCCTCTCCCTCCTCCTCTCCATTCCCTCTCATTTTACTCTCCCTCTCTCTCTCTCCCTATCCATCTCCCTCTCCTCTCCCCTCCATATCCATATACATCTCCCTCTACTTCTCCCAGTCCCAGTCCCTCTCCCTCCTACTATCCATTCCCTCTCCCTCTCATTGTCCCTCTTCCTCTCCCTCTCAATCACCCTCTCACTATCCCTCTCCATATCCATCTCCCGCTCCCTCTCCATATTCATCTTCCTAATCGTAAAATAAATTTAACAATACGTATAAATATCCCTATGTTACATACTGTTTCGTTAAATAAGTTATAAACCATACAATGTTGATAATATGCTCTTACAGTTATGTATTAGCATATATGATCAAAAAGCTTTATACCCTCGGTATATAGATACGTTTTACGCAAATATATAGGGGTTGTAAAATTGAACATTATAGCTTTTATTTTAAAAATAAAGATGAATAATGCGTTTCAATTTTTAACATGAACATATCTCAATATGAACATTCCCAGTAAATATAATTATATAAATGTATATATGAAATAATTAATATATGCATATAAGTACTAGTAATAATAAAAATAATATAAACATATCAAGTAATGCAATACATATAATTATATAAATTCTTTGCTAGTTTTAATTTCTAGTAATAATTATAATAATAGTTATCAAAGAAAATCACCAATTGAAAATTATTGAATACTATATATAGGATATTTAGAAATATATATAAATGTCACTATTTATTATAATGATATTAATTTACTATACAATTAGATTACATCATCACATCAAGTTATATCTAAGACCAAGTTATAATTATTTAATTAAACGAAATCTTAAAATTTATTTATAATTTTTGGTAATAGCTATATTAGTAAACATGAATAATCCGATATATTTGTATATTTATAAATATTATTAATATCTAATGCTATAATATCTATCTGAAGAGTAATCATAAATGTATCATTTTAAATGTAACCTTGTTATTATTATCAAACATCTAAAGATTTATGTTTAAATATATATTATTAACAGATAACCTCGCATTGTTATTATTATGGCATGTAATTACTTAACCATACTTATTAGTTTTTGATATTAATTTAAAGGTCAAATAGACAATAGGATGTAACAAATTTCGATAGAAAGAAATTACCGTTGATCACATATGAAATGATTCAGGGATGCGTGAATCATTTCTTTGTAATAATTACAATTCGTTAGTATTTTTATGGCTCCGTAAATTGAATGGAAAGCAATATAGTAATATCGTAACACTATTTCAACTACGAACAATATACCGAAATAAATAAATTATTGTACTAGCTTATAAAAGTACATTACAAATATAAACATTTATGTTTACACACTAGAGGTATTCTCTTGTAAACTTGATTGTCCTTATTATTGTGTATCTAAGAGTATAATATAATATGCCATGATATATACCAATGGTGGTATCTCATAATATTATTTAATAATATCATGCTCTTTATTTTAGCATTTAAAAATAATAATAATTTTTTAATATTTAATTAATTTTTCAAATAATTACTCATATACACACACACATATAAATATATATATATATATATATATATATATATATATATATATTTACAATGATTTGAAATGATGATAAATATTTGATAATATAATTAAATTTCACAGACTATTTCTTGCAAATAACAATTATTTTATTTATATCATTATTTCGATACAAATTTTAAATACCAAAAGTATTGTTAACGACTTTAATAATCATTAGAGCGAAACAAAAGTCTGTATATAAACGCAGATAACAAACACATTAATAACAATATAATTCATTTTGACTTCGTTACTACCATCTACTTAATAAACATGCAATATTTAATCGTTTTGATTTCGCTATTAGTTACTACTATGATTGGTTTGTTTAACTATATTGAGTGAAAAACTATCAGAAATGTTTAGATATATATATATATATATATCGGGTACGGGAATGATACCTATGCAATTACTATATACATTTAGTTACATAATATTGATGTTTCATAAAGGTAACACAAATAAATATGATCTATTATGCTATTTTATTTTATGTATGTATTTGCAAAAATATAACGAAAAATGTACAATGTAAAGTTTATAATATTCTATATATTATTTAAATTAAACCTTTCAATTGCAGCTGGTCCTATTCACGAAGAAACAACTGTCAAACTAATTATTAATAAAGAAACAACTACTCCTAAAGATATTACTACTACAGTAAATATTCATGAAGAAACTACTCCTAAGGAAACTACTCCTAAGGAAACTACTCCTAAAGAAACTACTACTAAAGAAACAACTCCTAAAGAAACTACTACTAAAGAAACTACTCCCAAAGAAACAACTGCAATAGAAATATTGTTTTCGGTAACAGAAAATAAACAAACCACAGATAAAATAACTACAAAAAGTTAGAATTTGAACATGTCAATGAAATAATAATACATTGACAAATTCTACAATTTCTTACAATTCTATATATTTTAATATACATTATAAAGCACATTATATATTTTAATATACATTATAATACATATTATATATTATAATATATATTATAATACATATTATATATTATAATATATATTATAATGCATATTATATATTATAATGCATATTATAATGCATATTATATATTTTAATATACATTATAATGCATATTATATAGTACAATATATATTATAATGCATATTATATATTTTAATATACATTATAATGAATATTATATATTATAATATTTTATATTATAATGCATATTATATATTATAATATATATTATAATGCATATTATATATTTTAATATACATTATAATGCATATTATATAGTACAATATATATTATAATGCATATTATATATTTTAATATACATTATAATGCATATTATAATATATATTATAATGCATATTATATATTATAATATACATTATAATGCATATTATATATTATAATATACATTATAATGCATATTATATATTATAATATATACTATAAAATACTTATTCCTATACAACTATCTGTTTAGCTGTTTGCAAGACTGGAGCTTCGTGTGTAAATGACTGCACTACCGTGTTATCCGGAATTTATCAATCATGCGATGATTGCGAGGTAAATTATAGTGTAATCATAGTATAAATATATATAGTAAACTATATAAAGTATATTAACTATATATAGTAAAGTATATAAAGTATATTAACCATATAGAGTAAAATATATAAAGTATATTAACTATATATAGTAAACTATATAAAGTATATTCACAATATATAGTAAACTATATAAAGTATATTAACTATATATAGTAAAGTATATAAAGCATATTAATTATATATAGTAAACTATATAAAGTATATTAACTATATATAGTAAACTATATAAAGTATATTAACTATATATAGTAAACTATATAAAGTATAGTAACTATATATAGTAAAGTATATAAAGCATATTAACTATATATAGTAAACTATATAAAGTATATTAACTATATATAGTAAACTATATAAAGTATATTAACTATATAAAGTATATTCACAATATATAGTAAACTATATAAAGTATATTTTACACGGTAGTATTAATATGTTATAAAATATAAGATATATTATATAATACCAAATATACTAAGTTATAAATACAGATCTATATTTTCCATGACATTCCGCCTGTCATTACGATACACGTACACCATACTACATAATATGGTGTACGTATAGTCTAACCACCTACTAACAACTAATGCGACCCCGTCCCCTACCTAGCACTACGTGATGTGTAGTAACAATGTAAAATACGTGATGCCATGCGGAGCCTCCACAGTTTGGGACGATTCGATAAAGACCTGCGCTGGGTCCAGTATCACTTGCAGAGAATGCACATAAATGTATCTCGATGCCAACCAGCTTTCATTAGGACTCCCGACATCTTATATTTTTATATATACGTTATTGTTTTGTTGATAATTTATTAATAAATTATTATAATAATTTTCAATTATAACGTCATCGATTATTAGTTATTATAACTGTATTCAGTTACTTTAATATATAAATTTGCAAGTACAATTTATATATAGATATTAATAAATATAGCATGCACTATATACAGGTATAAGTAGATAGATAACACTGGTTAAGATAACAAAGCAATAGGCCATTGGTATATGTATAATATATATTTGTATAGATACCGTATAAATTGGTAGACATACGATATCAATTAGGATATATACGATATATATTGGTAAATATATATGTAATTAGTTAAAACTATAATGTATTTAATTATATCATTATTATTTATCGCAGTTTTTGTATATGAATCTAATAAATATATCATATAATAAAATCTACTACTACTACTACAACAACTACTACTATTACTACTACTACTACACCTACTACAACTACTACTATCACCACTACTACTACTACTACAGCAACTACTTTACTACTACTACTACTACTACTACTGCTACTACTACTACTACTACTTCTATTACTACTACTACTACTGCTACTGCTACTGCTACTACTACTGCTACTGCTACTGCTACTGCTACTGCTACTGCTACTGCTACTGCTACTGCTACTGCTACTGCTACTGCTGCTACTACTACTACTACTACTACTACTACTACTACTACTACTATCAATCAATCAATCAATCAAAACGGTTTATTTAAACACTCAATGTATAGCATTATTATGCTCTGATAAGTGTATATTAGAACAATAGATGGACAAGGCGAAATATAAATATGTATGGTGAAAAACCAAGAAAAGAAAAAGCCTACATTATGGCACAAGCCCATCAGCAATTACAAGTCTCGGGAAAAAAAACACCAGCGATACGCATAATATTATAGATGATAAGGATACGTATGGATAATTATAAAAGTAATGAGATACAAATTATTCGACTAGAAAAAAATATATACAAATAAAATAAAATAAAAGTAAGAGAAGAAAAAAAAGAAGATTAACACGTCATAGTTTTTGAGAAGATTTGGTAATTTAGTACAGGAATGATGTGTTATTTAAAAGATAAAATTTAAGTAGATTTTTAAATGAATTATGATTTGATGTGGATCTAATATGGAGAGGAAGCTTATTCCATATAATAGGAGCAGAGCAGGTAAAGGAACGTGATTGATGGCATGAATGTAATAAATGAGCTTGTAATATAAAATTGTCAATTGATGATCGGAGTTTAATACTAGTTATTTCAGGGCCACTTAGAGATTCTAATAGGTATTTAGGGAAATTGATATATAATGTTTTATGGATGATACAAAGTAGTCTATAGGCTGGACGATTAAGGAAGGTAAGGATCTTAAGTTTTATTGCGCTCATCGAAATACTAGAATGATCTATTAAGGGTTGACATAAAATAGTTCTTATACCTGATTTAATTATTCTATTGAGTGGTTTTATATCTGATGAAGGTACATTGAAGAGTAGAGAACTACAATAATCTATTTGTGAAAAAGCTAATGAATTTATGAGTTGTGTAAATAGTTTAATGGTGATAATTTTTCTGATTTTACGTATATTCATTAATTGGCAATTTGATTTTTTCGAAATATTAGTAATATGTGATTTAAGATTAAAAGAATTATAAATATCTATTCCTAGATATTTTATTTGATCACTAGGTGTAATTATTTGATTATCTATTTTAACTACTTGAAAAAAATAAATGGGTATATGATTAAATAGTTCAGATTTTTTCTTAATGAGATATAGTTTATTCATAATTAACCAGTGATTTATTTCATTAGCGCATGTAGATATGACATATATATGCTGAGAAAGTAGAGGAGGGACTTCATGAAAAAGTATAATATCATCAGCATATAAGTGGTATTTAATAGTTGGATATTTATTAATGATATGAGATATTGGAATAATATATAAAAAGTAAGGGGCCTAATACTGAACCTTGGGGAACTCCGGAAGTCAACCGATTTGGATTTGATAGAGAATCATCAATTTAAATAGAAAAAGTTATATTCTTAATAAATGATATTAACCATTGCAGAACCATAGTACATAAATCTATATAAATTAGACGTTGTATAAGTATTTCATGATCAATAGTATCTAAACCAGAAGATAAATCTAGAAGTAAGAACTGATGCGGGCGATGTTTACTTAATCTTTGAAGTACCTTATCAAATACATTTAGAATTGCTGTTTCTGTACTACGGTGACGAGTATAAGCACTATAATATGGATCAAGCAATTTATTTCTGATTAGATAATCGCTAAGTTGAGTAAATACGATTTTTTCAATAATTTTGGATATAATTGATAATTGGGAAATGGGTCTATAGCTCGAGAGAGATTCGGGATCTAGATTACAGTTCTTTATAATTGGAATTACTATAGCATGTTTTAGATCATTATGGATACTACCTGTTATAAAAGAATTATTAAATATTTCAAGAATTAATTGAGATAAGGGTGATGATAATGATTTTATTAGAGAATTTGTTAATGTATCTACGAAAGATTTAGAATGACAATTATTTATAAGATGGACTATAGTTTGTACATAAGGTGTACAAAATGAGGAGAGTGAACAAATATGTGGATTTATAAAATGATTGAATAATTGTAAATTATTTAAATGTATCGCTGATTGAAGTTCTATTTCTATAATATATATGATATTAGTAATTTTAGTAGTGAAAAATGTTAAGAAAATTTTGCAAAGTATATCATCATCAATACTAGAAAGGATATGTTCATAAGACTTACCTAGTAGTGTGAATGATAATCTATAAAGTTGTTTACTATTTCCATGACACACTGATATAGCATTTTGGAAGTGATTAATCTTAGCTAATTTAATTATATGCATGAAAGATGATTTTGAATTAAGTAATTGTTTAAGATTCTTATAATTACGATTTTTACGGAATATACGAGAACATTTTTTTAGAATTTTTTGGCTGATTTACACCATTTACATGGTGTTGTGCTTATTTGAAGGTCTTATTGCAGGTTTGACAATATCCCGGGTTTTCCATTGTTGCGATTAATTATATGCATGAAAGATGATTTTGAATTAAGTAATTGTTTAAGATTCTTATAATTACGATTTTTACGGAATATACGAGAACGATAAGGTTTTATATTCGTCTGATTGTTTTGTTTAAACAATGGATGGCAGCGAGTGGCGTAAGCCGACTCGATCGAGCGTTGTCCACTTGAAAATCGAAAACACATCCGACTGCGACGGCAGCCGATGCATGAATGCTACTATTAGAGGATGATAGGAAAAAAGGCTGGGATGAAGTATTGGGTGACATAGAATTATAGGGTCGTGTCGAGGAAGAAATACTAGTGTTAAGACAAGATGTACATGTGAATTTAAAATTCGCCGACGAAAAAATCTGCCTTATATAGGCATTTAAAGTGAATAGTGCTATTACATGATATACAAGAGAGAAATTCTGAGTTAGTATGAAAGGAGCAGTGATAGAAGTGTGACATTATGTAATAATAAAAATTATAAAATAGTAACAAAATTGATAAATTATGATTTAAATAATGTATATGATAATAATAGTGTACTTCATGAAATTCACAGTTTTTCAATTCAACTAGTAACATTGAAGATTATGGGTAGTAATTGTGATAATCATAAGTATAATTTGATAATTGGTTTATCTAATTAATTTACATTTATACTTAGATTATAGTTATATATATTAATTTACTCGCCTGTAGGGTATAAAAATCTTTACTTCACAATATTGCCGACCAATAGTTTAAATAAGATAACAATGCAATGTAAAATAAAATAAATGTAAATTCATGATATCTATATATTAAAAAAAATTTAAGTGTTTTTAATAAATTAAATTTTAATGGTCTTTGTAATATAAAAAATATAAATTTAATAAATAATATAAACAAACAACAATGAAATAAATATACTTATAATATTATTATAAGGTTTAAAAATAAGGATTCTTAATGATATGTTAAAAAGATCCAGTTAATTAAGGAAATAGCTAAAATATCAATTAATAAAGAATGTAATATACAATTAGATGTAATAATATTAAAATTTGAAAAATTAATAATTATTTAAAAAATATTTGTACAAATTTTTACAAATTTGAAAATCATTATGAAATGATAATTGATATGAATAATAAATGAATAATTACAATAATAAAATATTAATGTTAATAATAGAGTATAAATAATATGAAATATACTAATAACGGATAAATCACGGATAAATAAAGAATATTAAAAAACGATTTTAATTAAAATATAAACAGGAAGTGACATTATCCCTCTCCATTCCCTCTCTCTCTTCCTTTCCTGCTCCCTCTCCATATACCTCTCCATCTCCTTCTCCCAGTCCATGTTACTCTCCCTCCTCCTCTCCATTCCCTCTCATTCTACTCTGCCACTCCCTCTCCGTCTCCCTCTCCATCTCCCTCTCCTTTCCCAGTCCCAGTATATATGTTACATACTGTTTCGTTAAATAAGTTATAAACCATACAATGTTGATAATATGCTCTTATAGTTATGTATTAGCATATATGATCAAAAAGCTTTATACCCTCGGTATAGAGATACGTTTGACGTTAGCATTTACGTTGATAACACAAATTTGCATATGAAAGTTGCGTATAATAATGTGTTTCAAGATGCATATCGACATGTGTTACATATAATTGATTAACCAGATAACAATATTTAAATAATAGGTATTAACATTTATAATATTACCTTTAAATAAATATTATATCAAGTACCAAGTTTAATCAGTCTTTACTAATATAATGAAATAAGTATATACTTTATGTTATGGTTTATAAAATAAATCTAGATACTTAATTAATAGTAATATGTTATAATTATCAGAATATCTTCTTTCCAATGAAGCACAGATATGAAAACATACATATATTGCAAATATATAGGCGTTGTAAAATTGAACATTATAGCTTTTATTTTAAAAATAAAGATGAATAATGCGTTTCTATTTTCAACATGAACATATCTCAATATAAACATTCCCAGTAAATATAGTTATATAAATGTATATATGAAATAATTAATATATTTGTATAAGTACTAGTAATAATAAAAATAATATAAAAATATCAAGTAATGCAATACATATAATTATATAAATTATTTGCTAGTTTTAATTTCTAGTAATAATTATAATAATAGTTATCAAAGAAAATCACCAATTTAAAATTATTGAATAATATATACTAGATATTTAGAAATATATATAAATGTCACTATTTATTATAATGATATTAATTTATTATACAAATAAATTACATCATTACATCAAGTTATATTTAATACCAAGTTATAATTATTTAATTAAGCGAAATCTTAAAATTTATTTATAATTTTTGGTAATAGCTATATTAGTAAACATGAATAATCCGATATATTTGTATATTTATATCTTATAAATATTATTAATATCTTATACTATAATATCTATCTGAAGAGTAATCATAAATGTATCATTTTAAATTTAATCTTGTCATTATTATCAAACATCTAAAGATTTATATTTAAATAAATATTATTAACAGATAACCTCGCACTGTTATTACTGTGGCATGTAATTACTTAACCATATTTATTAGTTTTTGATATTAATTTAAAAGGTCAAATAGACAATAGAATGTAACAAATTTCGATAGAAAGAAATTACCGTTGATCACATATGAAATGATTCAGGGATGCGTGAATCATTTCTTTGTAATAATTACAATTCGTTATTATTTTTATGGCTCCGTAAATTGAATGGAAAGCAATATAGTAATATCGTAACACTGTTTCAACTACGAAATATACCGAAATAAATAAATTATTGCACTAGCTTATAAAAATACATTACAAATATAAACATTTATGTTTACACACTAGAGGTATTCTCTTGTAAACTTGATTGTCCTTATTATTGTGTATCTAAGAGTCTAATATAATATGCCAAGATATATACCAATAGTGGTATCTCATAATATTATTTAATAATATCATGCTCTTTATAAACTATAGTTTAGCATTTAAAATAATAATAATTTTTCAATATTTAATTAATTTTTCAAATAATTACTCATACACACGCACATATATATATATATATATATATATATATATATATATATATATATATATATATATATATATATATATATATATATATATATATATATATATATATATTTACAATGAATTGAAATGATGATAAATATTTGATAATATAATTAAATTTCACAGACTATTTCTTGCAAATAACAATTATTTTATTTATAACATTATTTCGATACAAATTTTAAATACCAAAAGTATTGTTAACGACTTTAATAATCATTAGAGCGAAACAAAAGTCTGTATATAAGCGCAGATAACAAACACATTAATAACAATATAATTCATTTTGACTTCGTTACTACCATCTACTTAATAAACATGCAATATTTAATCGTTTTGATTTCGCTATTAGTTACTACTATGATTGGTTTGTTTAACTATATTGAGTGAAAAACTATCAGAAATGTTTAAATATATATATATCGGGTACGGGAATGATACCTATGCAATTACTATATACATTTAGTTACATAATATTGATGTTTCATAAAAGTAATACAAATAAATATGATCTATTAAGCTATTTTATTTTATGTATGTATTTGCAAAAATATAACGAAAAATGTACAATGTAAAGTTTATAATATTCTATATATTATTTAAATTAAACCTTTCAATTGCAGCTGGTCCTATTCACGAAGAAACAACTGTCAAACTAATTATTCCTAAAGAAACAACTACTCCTAAAGATATTACTACTACAGTAAATATTCATGAAGAAACTACTCCTAAGGAAACTACTCCTAAGGAAACTACTCCTAAGGAAACTACTCCTAAGGAAACTACTCCTAAAGAAACTACTACTAAAGAAACAACTCCTAAAGAAACTACTACTAAAGAAACTACTCCCAAAGAAACAACTGCAATAGAAATATTGTTTTCGGTAACCGAAAATAAACAAACCACAGATAAAATAACTACAAAAAGTTAGAATTTGAACATGTCAATGAAATAATAATACATTGACAAATTCTACAATTTCTCACAATTCTATATATTTTAATATACATTATAATACATATTATATATTATATTATACATTATAATGCATATTATATATTTTAATATATATTATAATACATATTATATATTTTAATATATATTATAATGCATATTATATATTTTAATATATATTATAATGCATATTATATATTTTAATATACATTATAATGCATATTATATATTTTAATATACATTATAATGCATATTATATATTATAATATATACTATAAAATACTTATTCCTATACAACTATCTGTTTAGCTGTTTGCAAGACTGGAGCTTCGTGTGTAAATGACTGCACTACCGTGTTATCCGGAATTTATCAATCATGCGATGATTGCGAGGTAAATTATAGTGTAATCATAGTATAAATATATATAGTAAACTATATAAAGTATATTAACTATATAAAGTATATTAACTATATAAAGTATATTAACTATATATAGTAAAGTATATTTTACACGGTAGTATTAATATGTTATAAAATATAAGATATATTATATAATACCAAATATACTAAGTTATAAATTCAGATCTATATTTTCCATGACATTCCGCCTGTCATTACGATACACGTATACCATACTACATAATATGGTGTACTTATAGTCTAACCACCTACTAACAACTAATGCGACCCCGTCCCCTACCTAGCACTACGTGATGTGTAGTAACAATGTAAAATACGTGATGCCATGCGGAGCCTCCACAGTTTGGGACGATTCGATAAAGACTTGCGCTGGGTCCAGTATCACTTGCAGAGAATGCCCATAAATGTATATCGATGCCAACCAGCTTTCATTAGGACTCCCGACATCTTATATTTTTATATATATGTTATTGTTTTGTTGATAATTTATTAATAAATTATATTTCAATTATAACGTCATCGATTATTAGTTATTATAACTGTATTCAGTTACTTTAATATATAAATTTGCAAGTATAATTTATATATAGATATTAACAAATATAGCATGCACCATATACAAGTGTAAGTAGATAGATAACACTGGTTAAGATAACAAAGCAATAGGCCATTGGTATATGTATAATATATATTTGAATAGATACCGTATAAATTGGTAGACATACGATATCAATTAGGATATATACGATATATATTGGTAAATATATATGTAATTAGTTAAAACTATAATGTATTTAATTATATCATTATTATTTATCGCAGTTTTTGTATATGAATCTAATAAATGAATTACTAATAAATATATCATATAATAAAATCTACTACTACTACTATATTACTACAACTACAACTACTACTACAACTACAACTACTACAACTACTACTACAACTACAACAACTACTACTACTACTACTACTACTATTACCACCACTACTACTACTGCTACTGCTATTACCACTACTACTACTACTACTACTACTACCAATCTACTACTACTACTACTACTACTACTACTACTACTACTACTACAACTACTACTACTACTTCCGGTTTACATTTTAATTGAAACCGTTTTTTAATATTCTTTATTTATCCGTGAATTTCTCCTTCATTATTAGTATATTTCATATTATTTACACACCATTATTAACATCAATATTTTATTATTGTAACTATCCATTTATTATTCATATCAACTTATCATTTAATAATGATTTTCAAATTTGTAAAAATTTGTAGAAATATTATTTAAATAATTATTAATTTTTCAAATTTTACCATTATTCCATTTATTTATATATTACACCCTTTATTAATTGATCTTTTAACTATTTCTTTAATTAACTGCATATTTTTAACATTTCACTAACAATCCTTATTTAAACCTTATAATTATTATTATAATTATATTTATTTCATTGTTATGTTTGTTTATATTATTTATTAAATTTATATTTCTTATAATACAAAGACTATTAATATTTAAAATTTTCAAAATGTTATTGTTTTTTCTTTTTATCTATAGATATCATCATTTTACACTAATTATATATTATATCTACTGTTATCTTATTTAAACTATTAGTCTGCAATACTTGAAGTATAGATTTTTGCACCCTCCAGAAACACTTTATATACTCACTTCACTATCATTTCCTGCAATCACTGTAATGCTAAATTCACATCTGACTGCAATTATGTAACCTGTTTATGTAATTGCAAGATTCACTATCAATGTTTACATCCTTTCAATAGCCTCCCACATCAATGGATATCTAGTAATCTTGCCAAAAAACATGTTATATATATACTAACATCTTCATCATTTCAATATATTTGCACCAAATGCTCAACCTCGAATCTCTCCTCTTCACAATACTCATCCCAGACACCAATACCCCCAACGGATGCAAAAAATACAGCACATCCTGACTCACCATACTCTACAACTCACACAGAATTTCATGACATTGAAAAACTTATAAATAATATATCCTCCAGACTTGACAAACACTTCTTACTAAAATCGACAATCTACTCAATTCTCATACCTACAATTACAATGACCATCCAATCAATAATTTACACCAATCAATTCTTAAATCAACCTGCAAACTGCCACCACATTCCTCTAATACACCACCATCTCATAAGCCTGCCTTTAACCGTAGACATACACTCTCTCCCCAACCAATGTTATACCCAATGCCATCCCAAACCCACTACCACCCACCAATATCTAGCAATATGCCCAACCCTCGTCCTCTGCTTCCTCCAATGACACAATTCGCACCCACACACTTCACTACTCCCCCACCCGTCCAACCATCATCACCTTCCTAGAATATTCACCTCAAGATCAGAACATCAAAACAATACCTTAATTATTGAACACGTAAATCCCTGCCAATTAAATTATAACTTCATTACATCTATCTTAAAATCAACTAACATTCCCCCAAAATACATTCTCTCTCATACATTCTACAAAAAAACGATAAGCATTAATTTACCAACATCCTGCACATCTTTTCTACTATCACAGAGACGCGTCATCAAATCCAATGCAACTTTCAGTCATCTATTTATCCGAACTGATCGTTCTCACAATATGAGAATGCGGGGTAGTGGTATTTGCCATGCTATAAAGCAGGGTCTCGCACCCCGTAATGTGAAATGCACCTTCAACGATAATACTGACAAGTTTGAATTGAGGCATGTCCTAAACTCCAGAATTGATTGGATCAACAATGATCTGCTTATATCTGACTCAGAATTTAACAAATGGTCAGAGTCATATGAGAATTTCAAATTCTCCACAAAAGCAGCCCCACCATCACCTAACTCAAGCAACTCCTCCCCAACTATACCTTTAATTCGGATCAATAACCAAATCATTAAATACTCTTCCACGGCTCAAAACCTTGGTATCATCTTCGATCAAAAACTATCTTTCTCAATATACCACTCCTTATCAAAATCCATTAATCGTACACTCCATACTATTCGTCTAATTAGACCCTCCATTACCACCAAGCTCGCCCAATTGCTTGTTACATCCCTAATACTGCCTGGAATCGACTACTGCAACTCTACACTATACAGACTTCCCCGAAATTCTATAACTCCTTTCACCAAACTACTATATTCCGCCGCACGCATAGTTTACCGCATCCCGAAATACTCCAGAACTCACATAACTCCATATCTCAAAATACTACACTGGCTACCCATCACACAGCGAATCCAATACAAAATTATACTTCTCACTCATCTAGCTACACATCACAATAAATCAGTCTACTTGACTTACCTACTGACAGACTACAATCCCTCCAGATCCCAACGTACTGAAAACCAATATAAATTACACACACTAAACTGCACAAACCTCACAATAAAACAACAATCTGCCTTCTCTATTGCTGCTTCCAAACTATGGAATAGCCTACCAACTTCGCTCAGATCTTTATCGTCCACTCCTTCCTTTAGACGTAAATTAAAAACATATCTATTCTCCATTGCTTATCAATAACTAAAAATCACGGCCGAAAACTCCACATTGAAGTTGATGGAAGTGAATAAACCCAATTGGTTACAAGGTTACTACTACTACTACTACTACCACTACCACTACTACTACTACTACTACTACTACTACTACAACTACTACTACTACTACTACTACTACTACTACTACTACTACTACTACTACTACTACTACTACTACTACTACTACTACTACCACTACAACTACTACTACTACTACTACTACTACTACTACTACTACTACTAATACTACTACTACTACTACTACTACTACCACAATAACTACTACTTTCAAACGTAAACTAAAAATATATCTATTCTCCTTGCTTATTAATAATTTAAAATCACGGCCGAAAAATCAAGAAATTCTATAATACGTTAGTTAAATATAATCTATAATATTAGAAGGATATTCCTCAAAATATTAGAATATCATAGGTTATAACATATGTATATACGATATGTCTCCTTATATGTCACACTGTATTTAAATTGTAATTTTCTTGAATCGTTAATTTACCATAATAATTTACTATTAATAGATTGTTAATATAAGAGTGTATCCAGTATATAATGTATATTCACTATATAATACCGTATATGAATTTAAAATAAAAATCTTATAAATTTGTTTTTTATTATATTCGTGATTATTTATGTGTAAATATTTTTGAATGTTAAAAAATAGTATATATTATATAAGATGTAAAACATTACTGTTGTTGGTTTCAATTTAATAATAAACATATCTTGTTAATATATCTATTTAATAAGGTAATAACCTTATTTATACATTTATGTATTGATTAGGTATTCATAAGTTATTATTATTTATTATAATTATTATTTAGGATTATTTTGAGGTAAGATTTGTTATTTTTATATTTATATATATACATACTATAATAATAAATAGTATTAAGCATGATCAATTAAATTATCTATACTTGAAACTGTATAATGCCAAGGACTACAATATAATGTTTAAGAAATTAATCATATTTAATGCTTATTAAATTTACAATCATTTAACACGATATCCATTTATATGTTAGTGATATATTACACATTCGAAATATATATCGTTTAACTCAATTAGTGATAAGATAAAAAAAAAGTGAATGTATTCATTGATTGCATTATTAATTATCAAACAAATACGAATTTCGTGTATCTGCAAATCAATGTTATCTCTATAGAAACATAACAAACAAATTTAATATTTTCTATTCGTATAAATATATAAAGAAAATCAATTCGTCTTATAATTATAATTGTACTTTATATTACATTTTAAAATGTCATTACCATTTCTACCCGGTAATACTTTTGAGAAATCTGTTGGTATTATGAATACGCTACAATTGTTGCAATATCATATTCTATATAATATTACTTATTATAATACTATATATATAGTATGTAGTAATAATTATTTAACAATATATAATATAATAATAATCATTTTATCAATATATTAATAATATAATCAAATATTAATAATTATTAATTATTATTGTATATAATAATTGGTTAATATAATTTTTAAATAATTCACAATAATGTTTAACATAATCAACTAATTATTAATAAGTTTATAGTTTAAAACATTGTTTAATAATTCTTATGATTTAATTAATTAAATATGCATATACTATAATTTTATATTCTAAATTCAATATAAATTTGTAAAATAGTGGACTTATATTTTTAGATTAAAAAGATTGTTGGTAAAGTATTTTAGTACAATAATCTGTTTGATACATTAACATATTAAATTACTAAATTACTATATTAATATAGGGAGATTATATGATATATTACTATAATTGATTATGAAATGTATTTATAGAACAAGTATTCTTCTTTATATATTTTATTAACTTATTTTTTATAGACAATATAAATCATTTGCAATAGAATTATTTAAGGCGAATAATAATTGATAATAATTTGCTAATAATATTTAATTTTATGAGTTAGCCCGTAAATTTTACTCTCTTCATTTGATCTAAAAAACCAAAATGCTTCCGCGCCTACGATAAAGTAAAACAATAGATGCATTGTTCACGCAGCTCGGCAAGCAGAAATTTCACAAGTCGCACCACTTCGACTACAACAATGAGGTCGCTATGTCGGTGGGTCAGTGTAAGCCGGGCATCGGCGGAGACATCCGCGGGGACCAGGAGTTCAGCCCCGAATTCAGTACGATTCCGCGGGGCAACGGTACCGACATGCCAGCCTGGGTCGCCTTTGACAGGTAGGACACGCCCACTCGCAAGGATACAATTAATAAGATATCCGATAGTATATCCCTTCATACATTATCTCCTCTGGTCAGTATTTGCTTATGAAATCACCTATAATTATTACATATTTGACATATTTCTATATATTATTTCATTATGGCATGTTCATTTATTTTATTACATTATTGTGGGATGCAGTATTATTAATACACTATAACAGTTTTCTAATAGATATATGGTAAATATATATTTAGCACAATGACCAAGTAAATGACATAGTAAGTGACCTAGTAAATGACTTAGAAAATGACCTTGTAAATGACCTATTAAATGAACTAGTAAATAAAACTAGTAAATATCTAATTAATACCTTAGTAAATAACCTACCCACCCCACAGACAAGTGTTGGCGTATGACGCCTATTTTCAGGAATGTGTTCACGAGAAGAGAGAGGAGCAATTTCGTATAAGAACTGTAAAGATTTACTTCTACCTCGAAGACGACTCGATTCAGGTGATCGAACCCAGACTCAAGAATGCCGGACTCCCTCAGGGTCAGAGAACTCTTTAATCCCATTCACTCTAAGACTATCAATTGATTAGTTTTCTACTGCAACGATACAAATTTAGTTTTGTCTGTATTATTGTGTCAATTGTCAGAAGTTATGAATTTTTAAAATGCTATTTCTATTTACTATTTCCTCGCACAATGATGTCGAAGTTCTCTATTGTAACAGGAACCTTGATTCGAAGGCATCGTGTGAGTAGACCAATTCCAAACGACGATAGATACTACACCGCTGAAGATTTTGATATTGGTAATGAGGTTAATAAATTTAGTTTTTTTTATTTATTATTAATAATTCTGATTTGGTAGAATCATATTAATACATTATATTTATTTATGCCCTGTTGAGACAGGTTAACCTTTTAATCCACTCAACTTTTAAATTCTTTATTTTTGAATGCTTTTAATATTATTAAATTAATTCTTTTTTTATAATTTATAAAACTATTAAAAACTATTATTTAATAAAAATACTTAGTAGTATTTATTTATTTATTTAAGTATTTATTATTATTGAATGATTTATTAATTATTGTATCGATTTGTTAATTGATTTGCAATATCATTATAAATTTCTCACAAAACCTACTCATCCATTTGTTATTTTCTATCTAATTATACCTGGACACCCGAAAAGTAGATTTATATTAGAAAAGTAGTACACCCTCTGAAAATCTCAGGAACCTACCCTCTACCTAAAACCCATTGTATTCTAACCTAACACTAACACTAACCTAACACCGACTACACTAGACCCCCTTTATCCCAACTAGCTCACCCCGAACATTATCGTACCCACTTTGTCTCTCACCCTATGCTATTTCGCAACAACTTTATCCTATCCTGAGTCCCCGCATCAACCCCTATCTCACCCCATAGCCACCAGCCCCTATTTCACCTATCGCCCCAACCCCTATCTGACCCCATCTCACTACAAACAATAAACACTACAGGTTGAAATCTACGGGCGAGTATTTAAGATTGTCGATTGCGATGAATTCACTCGTAATTTCACCGGAAAGATTGGAGTTTTACAGAAACCTCGTCTTCAAATCCCAGAGGATCCTTACAGTGACCATCGCAAGGCCGTTAGTATCTTATCTACTACCTAGCTGTCACTCCAACTGACATCTTATCTACTACCTAGCTATTACTCCAACTGACATCTTATCTACTACCTAGCTGTCACTCCAACTGACACCGTATCTACTGCCTAGCTGTCACTCCAATTGATATCGTATCTACTGCCTAGCTGTCACTCCAATTGATATCGTATCTACTGCCTAGCTGTCACTCCAATTGATATCGTATCTACTACCTAGCTGTCACATCAACTGACATCGTATGTACTACCTAGCTGTCACTCCAACTGAGTACTTCACTGACTACTTTACTGACTTCAGTAAATATCTCACAAGATATCGAGTTGGAATATACATCCCAGCTCATGTAGTTCTCCAATCCTCACACCGCACCATCTAATTCCACACACCGCACCATCTAATTCCACACACCACATCTAAATACACTCGCCACACTATCTAAATCATACAATTCTCCATCTCAAAACTGCTGAGAATATTACTAGTCCACGCCCCTAATCCTAGACAAACCCCTAATCCTAGACCACTCCCCTAATACTAGACCATTCCCCTAATCCTAGACCATATCCCTAATTCTAGACTACACCCCTAATCATAGACCACAACCCTAATCATAGACCATTCCCCTAATTATAGACCACACCCCAAATCATAGACCAAACCTCTAATCATAGACCACAACTCTAATCATAGACTATACCCCTAATTATAGACCACACCCCAAATCATAGACTACACCCCTAATTATAGATCACACCCCTAATTTAAGACCACAAGCATAATTATAGATCAAATCCATAATTATAGACCATATCCCTAATCCTAGACCACACTCCTAATCATAGACCATATCCCTAATCATAGACCACACCACTAATCCTAGACCACACCCCTATGCATTAGACCATGCCCCTAATAATAGACCATGCACCTAATAATGGACCACAACCCCAATAATAAACTATTCCCTTAATAATAAACATCGACCCTAATCATAGACCACGCCCCCATACAGCTAGAAGAGACCTCCCAGCCATTACGTCCGTACGAACGCGTCGACACCCTGAAGCAGTTCCTCGACCACGACCGTCACGTGCTGCGCTTCTATTGTCTGTGGGACGATTCGGACGAGATGTTCGGAGACGCCCGCGAGATGGTGCTGCACTACTTCCTGGCCGACGACACCATCGAGATCATCGAGGCCATCTCGGTTTGTTATCAATGTGGTGGTGGGGGGGGGACGCTAATGGGGCTAATGGGGGCCCCAGTATAATATAGGCTTTTGTATCGGCGGAAAGGATATCTTATAGTCGGTGTAGGTATGACCTAAAGTCACTGTAAGGTATGAGAGGTGACGTAAGACACCTGAGTTGATTACTTCATAGTTTGGATTCAATAAGTTTCATATGTACTTGAAATCATTTTAATATAATTTTTAATTTGATAGATACCTAATTACACCTCTAATCACTAATTTATTTTAATTAAAACTCTAATCAATAATTTATTTTAATTAAAACTCTAATCACTAATTTATTTTAATTAAAACTCTAATCACTAATTTATTTTAATTAAAATCTAATCAATAATTGATAAATTTAATATTATTCAATATTTGATCATAACATTCCTTCAGTTGTAGAATTCTAAAACGCTTTTCTCAGAAAGTTCATTATTTTCTATTACAAACTCGTTATAAGATGAACTAACAGCTTCAGTGTTCCATAGTATTGCGTAATATTCGTTAAGTCGCGGTGTGCATTGCGTAATACGGCTAAGATTTCCCCAAGTTTCAACTTCTCTCCTAGAGTGTGTCTACATAACATTTACGTAACCGATACCACTCACCCCTTACACCTACATAGTTTAAGCGACCTCCTATAACCCTCGCTGAATATCACTTATAAAGCCCGCGCAACTCCTACGAACCCTACATAAATTCGTGGCGTTCGCAAAACATTTTCCAGTCAAACTCCGGACGAGACGCAACTCCGAAGTTTCTGCATCGCGGAAAACTTCCGAAAGGAACCGAACAACTTCCTAAACCTGGCGAGAAAACCGCGCGAACTGTTCTCAACGTCTTCGGACCCATGGGACACGGGGGCAGATACATTCTAGATTCACTCAAGGTTAGTGTAGCTCGACCAATCAAACGCCTACTAATAATATCTGCTATATTTAACTCTTATTGAATTATCAGTTGATATATTAACTTTAATCTTTAACCTTTTAACCTAATCCATTAACCTAACCCCTTAAACTAACCCCTTAACATAACCCCTTAACCAAATCCCTTAACCTCTTAACATAATCCCTTAACATAATCCCTTAACCAAATCCCTTAACCTAACCCCTTAATCTCTTAACCTAACCCATTAACCTAACCCCTTAACCTAATCCATTAACCTAACCCATTAACCTAACCCCTTAACCTAATCCCTTAACCTAAACCCTTAACATAACCCCTTAATATAATAGCTTAACCTAACCCCTTAACCTAACCCCTTAACCTAACCCCTTAACCTAACCCCTTAACTTAACCCCTTAACCTAACCCCTTAACCTAACCCCTTAACATAACCCCTTAACCCAACCCCTCAACTAATTAATTAACCTCATCCTTTACCCATTAGATCATAAAGAATTGTTCTAATATCTGTATACACACTTCACCTAAATTATTCCGTGAGCCCTTCCTTAACTTTCATTGCGCTTTCTTAACTTCTCGCCTAACCCCTCTTACCTTTCGCGTGCACCTTTCGCTATACCCTCGTAACCCTGTTCGAACAGACCGGCGCCAGAGATCAACCGTTCTACACAGACGCTGACATCATGATCGGTTCTGTGATGGACGTTTGGGGTCGTAGATTTCTGATTTGCGACTGCGACGATTTCACTAAGGAGTACTATAACACCAAGTACGGAATAAGTTAGCAACGAACCCGAACTCCAACCCCAGTCATGCTCCGTGAACACCGCATCTACGCCCCATCCATAACCTTTCTACATCCCATCCGCACCCCACCCACGACTTATCTATACTCCGCGCGTTCCTCTCACTCATTCTAAGCGTTTTTATATATTCTTTAATAAATTAACCCTATCCCCATAAACATTCCCGTCTAATTCCCCCCGGCTCTATTCAACAGCTGAGTTTAAATCAATTGAGTCGAGGTCGAAGGCTGGGGTCAAGGTTCAGAAAGAAGTGCCTCCTTACAACGGATTCGGTAGCGAGGAGGATTCGCTGTGCTCTACAAAGTTAGTTTAGGAACTCAGCCTCGCCCTCCCTCATATTCCGTGAACTCATTTGACCTTTGAGCTTTGGAGATCGGAGGTCTATTGAGATTATATAACGTTTACTTTTTAATGAATATTGTAAATATCATTTCAAATACCTTAAATTATGAATGAAATTAAATTCTCTCTCAACTGTTTATAATATATAATAATAGAATGTAATGTAATATAATAAAATATATAATAATCTAATATAATATAATGTATAATATATAATGTAATGTATAATATATAATATAATACAATATAATATAATAATCATGGGATATGTTTAGCTATTGTGTAGGTTTGTTAGAATTCCTTTAAAACCTCCACAATACATGCAATACTGCGAAGAGCTTTACTCGCTTATCACTCCATTAATACCCTCGCCGCTCGCCAGGGGTCTGCTGCCGAAACCGCCGAAACGCGATTTCCTCAAGTTCATGGAAAAGGACCGCTACGGCTTGGAGTCGAATGTCCTGCGATTCCTCGTCATGAAGCCTTCGACCAACGCCATCGAAAGGGAAAGACGCTTCATCGTCTCCTTCTTCCTCAGCGACGACACCTTACTCATCTACGAACCCATCGTACGAAACTCTGGTTGGCGTTGCGGTGTTATGAACTAGTACTGATACACACGCGCACACACATTCACACGTACATACACACACACATACGCACATACACACATACTCACACGCACATACACACGCACATACACACACAAGTATACACGCACACACACATACACACACATACACACACTCACACCCACATACACACACACAAGTATACACGCACAAACACATATATATATATCCACATGACTACCTAATAACACTCCCAATAACTTCCTAACACCACTCCCAATAACTTCATAATAACACTCCCAATAACTTCCTTACACCACTCCCAATAACTTCATAACACTACTCCCAACATCTTCCTTACACCACTCCCAATAACTTCCTAACACCACTCCCAATAACTTCCTAACACCACTCCCAATAACTTCCTAACACCACTCCCAATAACTTCCTAACACCACTCCCAATAACTTCCTAACACCACTCCCAATAACTTCCTAACACCATTCCCAACATTTTCCTAATAACACTCCCAATATCTTCCTAACAACGTATTTCTAAATATGCCTTCACACCTTATCTCGCCAACCCTTTACAGGTATCATCGGCGGTAAGTTCCTAGAAAGAGGACGAGTGGTCAAGGTGGGTCCCGAAGGTTTCGTACGCTTCAACACCGTTCCGTCCACCTACTACACCGCTACCGACTTCTACATCGGCGCTCACGTGAAGATCAACAAACACGAATTCGTTGTGGTGGACGCCGACGAATACGCCTACAGTTACATGGAACTGCATAAGACGGAGGTGAGTTACCGACCTTGCTATTACCCCAGCTACCACCCGTACACCACTCGTCTATACCTCGAAATACCCGTAATGCTACCCCCTTACCGAACCACGTGTAAATTAAAACTTGGATGCCTCCAAATAAGGCTATTAAATAAGTTATTTTGTATATTGGGTTCATGACCTCTTATTTCCACAGTCATTAGTATTGCAACCATATTCCAAATAGACCCCTTCCTACATAAACATTATACAACCGTTTTACACCACGTCCCAATCGTGGTAACACGTTATTGACCTCGATGACCCCTTTACCACACCCCTACCCGCGTACCACCTTCTATGCACCTCTCGCAGTACCCGGTGGCCGATTGCCACAAGATATTCACTCGCATCAGAGATATACTGGCCGACGGCAAAGAAGAGCTTTACAAGCGGACGGACTTGCCCGATACGGTCGACTACATGGGTCTGCATTCCATCATCACTTCTATAGTCGGCGACCAACTGACCAACCACGAAGTGGCCACCTTGGCCCGCGCTTATCAGGTCGGTGCGGTCTACGGGGCGGCGAGAATGCGTTCTACTCTCCGGCGTGAGATATAGTGAGATGAGTAGTTGGGCTAACAGTTTTATGATGAAATAAGTTTCGAGTGTAGCATATTCTATCTTTTGTTGAATTACCTTCATACTTTATTTTGTCTAATTACCAAATTCTAATATTTGTTTCCTTTCACCGACATTCCGTTCAACCATTCCATCTCCTTAACTCAGTTCTGCGGAGACACTGGCCTCGACCTTTCATTGTTAGTAGCAGTAGCCCAGGAACAGTTGAAGAAACAAAACTTTGAAGATCTCGACAAGATAACCAATCAATTGATCCACTACGATCGAGAAAGGTTTAAAGTCGTTGGCATTAATTGAATTCTACATATTTATTTAATTGAATTCTACATATTTATTTAATTGAATTCTACATATTTATTTAATTGAATTCTACATGTTTATTTAATTGAATTCTACATATTTATTTAATTGAATTCTACATGTTTATTTAATTGAATTCTACATATTTATTTAATTGAATTCTACATATTTATTTAATTGAATTCTACATGTTTATTTAATTGAATTCTACATGTTTATTTAATTGAGTTCTACATGTTTATTTAATTGAATTCTACATATTTATTTAATTGAATTCTACATGTTTATTTAATTGAATTCTACATATTTATTTAATTGAATTCTACATATTTATTTAATTGAATTCTACATGTTTATTTAATTGAATTCTACATGTTTATTTAATTGAATTCTACATGTTTATTTAATTGAATTCTATATATTTATTTAATTGAATTCTATATATTTATTTAATTGAATTCTATATATTTATTTAATTGAATTCTACATATTTATTTAATTGAATTCTATATATTTATTTAATTGAATTCTACATGTTTATTTAATTGAATTCTACATATTTATTTAATTGAATTCTACATGTTTATTTAATTGAATTCTACATATTTATTTAATTGAATTCTACATATTTATTTAATTGAATTCTACATGTTTATTTAATTGAATTCTACATGTTTATTTAATTGAGTTCTACATGTTTATTTAATTGAATTCTATATATTTATTTAATTTAATTCTACATATTTATTTAATTTAATTCTACATGTTTATTTAATTAAATTCTATATATTTATTTAATTTAATTCTACATATTTATTTAATTGAATTCTACATGTTTATTTAATTGAATTCACATATTTATTTAATTGAATTCTACATGTTTATTTAATTGAATTCTACATGTTTATTTAATTGAATTCTACATGTTTATTAAATGGATATTTAACAGGTTTTGTTACATGTTCATTGTTACGATATTTTCTGTTAAATATCTAAATCCATTAATAATAATAACATTCAATAATAATATCTACACCATCGACAACGTATTGTATTGACGACTTTACGTATTAACTTTTGTTTAAACAGAAAGGATATGGTTAACTGTGAGTCAATTCGTTTGACCTTCATATCCCTTCGAGTTCCAATTGTGGCGGATCTCCTGAAGGCAATCCTAGAAACGTTAGTCGATGATAAATATCATGAATTTATTTTTACCTTTCTTGTTTATTACATTACAAAATTATAATAATCATATTATTTACTAGTCAACAATTGTATTGAATACAATTATTCTATGATGATATAAACTTGAATATTTCTATCAATTATTAATAGGTACCCTAAACAAGATGGACTGATCCAGTATAAAGATTTTGTAAAAATGTTTGATTGGAGATCAAATCCATCTCGTGCAATTCCTCAACAGGTCTTACATAATAATTATGTAATGTATTTTATAATGTACTTTATGTAATGTATTATATAATTAACTCTATGTAATGTATTATAATTACTTAATTCAAAATAATATACTTATCTTATCAAATTATTATAAATACAATAATTAATAAACATTAAATATATATTTAAAAAATTATATTGAAAATATACTTTTTCTTACATATATATTAATTTTATTTTATTTGCACAGAAAACTACTAGACCAGATGAATTGTGGACGAAAACCACAAATAACTGTCAAGGAGGAATTGACTTGAAGAGAATGATTCAGGATATCTGTAATTAAAAATGTGAAATTTTTAAACCTGTGATCCAATAATTATTATATGAAATTAGTAGTGAATATTATTAATATCTATACATAATAAGGCTCTTATTATAGATGAATTGCAGTATTTTTATTCGTGAGATTAAGATAAGAATGAATCATATCTAAATATTTTTTCTTATTCTTTATCAAAATCAATATTTATATTAATAATGTTATATTCCCAAAAAATCCTTTATTTAAGATTAATAAAATTAAATATCAGAATACAATTTTCTTTATATAGTTTATGACATTTTAAAAACACTTGGTTCATATCATAGTCAATTCGTTATTTCCTTGCAAGAAATTCATTACTTACGAATAGTCATTGAATAAACAATAATTTCAGCATACTACGTTTTTATATATGAAAACAATATGATGTATATATATAATTTCTACAATGTTACACTTGGCATTATTCATATAATATATGTATCTATATTCTTATTTTTTGGATTACTATAATTTAAATATTTCTTATTGTTATGCTCTCAAAGAAATACATAAATATTTATTAATCAATAACTGACTACAGGTTATTTCAGATAACAGAATAAACTATAGGTTTTATTACTGCCACCATATATATATAAATACAAATGAATTACATTCCATTTTTTAATCAAGGAGATAAAGTCTGATATATATTATTACTATTACGTATTACTTTAAAATTACAATAACCAATAACATACATGTCATCTCTACTACTACAGTTACATATCGTCGAACACTAATGTAAATGTTGACCTCTACCCCACGAATTATTAGTTATGTTATAATTGTATTACTATAATTTCCAAGACTTAACCTGCCTCAAACAACAACTAATCGACCATCTGATTCATTAACTTGAAAAGTTAAAATTATAATTTTTTGGGTCTACTTTTAATGGCAATATTTAATTTATACAGATTCAATAAATGAAAAGGTTAATAATATTCCTTTAGTTATATAAATTAAATGTTCGACTTTACCAGTTATATTGCACTAGAATTCCTTCAGTGAGATCGAGAATATTTAAAATAGTATAACAGATGTATCATCTGCTGGTGATACATCACATAATGCATTATGTGATTAGGACATGTCCTACTGATTGATTTATATCTGTAGATACTGCTCTAGGCACTTCTCTAGGCAAAAACATATTGTTTAATCAACTCTATATAAAGAGACTTCGGAATAATGTCTTCGTGATACATGACCATCTCCTAAGTGTAAATATTCTCAAGCAATATTAATATTGACGAAGGGATCTCTGACATATATTTACATATAAAACTATAGTTTCAATTTAATTTTCATTCGCAGTAGTTTTTGTGTGAATTGCATTTAAATATTATTAGATAATTTATATATTAGTTAATTTATCAAATCTTCCAATAAAGTGTTACCAGTATCGTTATTTATTGTATCTCGATGATGTAATTCAAAAGTTTAATAGGTATAAAGGATGTTTTAATATTTTAATTTTTAAAGTTTATTTATAATATAATACAATCTTATTATAACTTTCATGAATTATGAAACGTAATACTTACAACAATTGTTGTTAAAAATATTTTAAAATATTAATATAAATGTTTTGTAACTATTTAATATTAAACCTGTAAATAGTTGGCGATATCTACCACATCAGTGAAGTTATAACTTAAAGATATATATTAAGAAACCTAAGATATATATTCATTATGTTTACGGAATAGAAGTATTCTAATCCTTGATAGAGAGTATTTCTTGTAGTTATCGGCTTATTCAGAAGACTTATTCGTCTTCGAACGAACGTATTGACTGTTCAATACAATTGAACGTATCAATACAATCAGTCAATTTATACTCTGTGAAACTGTATATTATATATAGAGAAGTTGAACAAATAAATATCCTTCTTTAAAGAGTTTGTTAATTTATGAAATAATAAACGATACAAAATTCTTTACAATGATGTAAAGACACACATTTATTAAAATTTAAATTATATAATATTATAAAAATTGAGCAGTATAAATATTTCCATATGTATACATCATTCCTATCTTTTCCTATCTGAATAGTATTGAAAGATAACTTTAATATTTATAAGACTTATAATACCTAACTATATATAGTATAGTACTAAAAATATGAAAATAAACACTAAAGTGTTTATTTTGAAATCATATACGTATTTCTCACATTGTCAAAATTAATTTAAGTATCAATAATTAACTAAAGATGATTATATAAATAAGGATAGAGTTAAAAGTTAAAAATATACATAGAATTATATAGTATTATAATATAAATTCTTAATTCATTTCAGTGATTATTGATTTTAAGAATCTCCGTAGAACATATTCATCAATATATATAACAATGTTAATTGTTATATATATTTGCGTGTAGGGGATTATTATCATTATATAAATAAGCATATAATCAGATACATGTATCCTATGTCATAATATCTAATTTATACTTGTAAACAATCTCAAAATTTAATTAATGAATATGTGCATATATATATAGTTGTGTGTGCATGCGTGTACGTGCGTGAGTGTATGTGCAAGTGTGGGTGTATAGGTGTGTGCGTGTGTGCCTGTATGTATGTGTGTGTATGTTTATTTGCTCACAATGTATATATTTTATCTATATATACATTTATATATTAAATAAGTTAATAATGTTGAAAAAGATAAATGAATAAATTCACAACTTATTTCAATTATATTTTAAATCTAGATAATATTAGTAATGCATATATCGTAATACTCATAATGCTTTATTATAATAATATTATATTAATTATACTTTATTATAGTAATGATTAACATATGCAAATTCATTCATATACATTAATCATTTACCTCCCGCGGATTATTAAGGAATTGAGAACATCAGAAAGTAAGTTTATTAGTTTATATCATAGTATGGTTGTCTCAGTATTTATGAGTAGTCGTTATCCATGTCGTAAAATTAGCAAGTTTACTAAATATAGTGAGTATTCCTGTGTATAAATGTTGTGTCAGTCGTTCAATTGGTCGTTTACAATATGTTCTTGTAATAATTGAATTCAGCAATATTGTCTTTTGTTGAAGATTTGTACTAATTAATTATTTTAGTTGAATATATACCTAGGGAGGATCAGTCTTTATAGCAAAGAAAAAATGAGATAATTAATCAGTTATAGTGGAATCATAATATATTTATAATAATATTGTTATGCTTAGCATATAAAAATGGGTATTAGAAAATTTAGAACATTTTCTAAACATTTCAACAATGATTATTTATCGTTCTATTTTATCTGGTTTCCGGCAAAAAAATATATATATTCCTTTAGTAAAGCTAATCACCGTATTTGAATAATTTCTCGTCATTATACGTCATTTCTATTTTAACTTGAATATTCATAGTGTTTGGCAATGCAATGAGATAGTAAATATAAATCATATGCCATTATTATATGATACACATTTCACATATAAATATGTCCAACACATTATAGTAAATCAAGGGTGATTGTACTTGTATCGATAGATTGATCTATCTATTTTGATTTTATGAATTTTAATTACTTTAATACAATTTAAAATTATATTTTAGCATTATGAATAGATTATACATATACATTATTACCAATAATATGTTGATTAATACGTATTATGATATATACTTACATCAATAAGTAATATTGAGCAGTAAGTAATCTATTTCAATTGTATAATTAAAGTGTAAATTAGTATCATAGAAACCGTATCATATATCACTAAATATAGAATAAATTATTAAATATACGATTATTAAAATTAAAATTTAAATCGAATGTTTAAACCCGATATTTATCAGTTACTATGGATACTTTGTTCACTTCATATTTCTAAAAAAAATTAAATTCATTTTCTAAAATTACAAAATAAAAATATATAGCCTTTACATTTTAATACATAGAGAAAGCCAATAGTATCTTATAATATTGGGATCATATACTTTAAAAATCTACTGCTATAAAAATGTTTTATATTTATGTTTATAAATTGGAACATTTTAAAATATATTTCAAAATCAAACAAGCAAATTATAATGCAAAAAGAAAATAAATTCAAAATTAAAAAGCTAAGAATAACAATGATAAAATCTCATTTCGCCTGTGATAATCAAGTTCAATTATTACAGAATAACAATACCCATATAATTCCATATTCACAAAATATAGCTGAAATAATTAACAACGATCGATTATCTAATTGCGAGATCGATATTCCTATTAATACGTTGAAGAACAATAGCGATCTAATAAATGATGATTTTAATTCAATTCCTACAAAAGATCCGGCTAATAAGATACAAACAAATTCAAAAAGATGCGAACGATGTATAACAGTGAATAACACTACTATTAGCGAACCTGTAGCCACTACATACAGTGAGAGTACGCTCGCTAACGACATCAATGACATCAACGGCCGTTTGCAGAAAACGGAGTGCAAACGTCGGCATCTATCGCCAACCGAATACGCCGAACCAACCTTGACGAATTACAGAAGAAACCCGAAAGCTCTACCGCATTCGTTGTACGACGATTTCATGGACAATCTTACGAGAGCATTTCGTAATTTGAATAGTATTCGGCATCAATAAACGATTACATGATCAAACATCGATATCTTACACATGTTTACAATATATATATATATTGATATATATGTAACTACAATATTTCTATTTATAAAAATCGTTTCTATCTGGACAATTACACTTAGTAGTCCATTGTTAAAGAAGCAATTATGATTTCATGATTCTGATCTATAATACACAATATTACTAGATAAATTATATTCTCATTTGAAGTTTATACAAATATATATATATAAGCTTATAAATTAAGATAAGTATATAACTACATAACTAATGGTTACTAACATTACATCAATATTAACTTTATAATATTGGATCAAATGATTAGTATATGTTTCTAGAAAAAATAAATTCACTTATAAAATTATATTATTCAAATAGTACATAATATTATACAAGATTATACTTCATACGAATACTATTGTATGAACACAATATTGCTCCATATACATATGTAATATATTATTTCAATAGATTCACAATGATTATAAACATATACATAATATATTATAAATATAGGTATTATATAGAAATCAATCATCGATAACAATACAAAGTATTAAAGTAATACTTTAGAATTAGTTTTTACCTATAATAATGGCACTTTAATAGCAGACTATATTTAATTTGTTTTATACTTTTATTGACAAATTAGTTTATTTAATTTATAGTGTATTCATTATATCGAAGAAATATTCATGCTTGTTTATAAATGATGTTAAATTAAATATTTGTTTATATTAATTTATAACTGATTATCAAAATTATGTGTCACGTGCTTATTAGACACTAATGAGATAAATCATTATAAAATTATATATATATCTCATACATTGCATACAGCATATATTATTTAATATTCTAAATGAAATAAGATAAATTATAGAAAAACTTTATTTGTATAATTTTACAACAATGTGTATGTCCAAGTATTATGCAATAGCATCTATACAAATATTGTACATTGTATTATAATAATTTAATAATAATAATAATAATGCATAAGTATAATATAACAAAACACAATTCTATGTGCAATAATTGAAGAAATAGAATGACAGAGTAGAAATATTGTAAGGAAAAACTGAAATAACCAAAAAATCCGAGATAAACAGAAGAATCATTAACCGAGAGTTGTTGGACTGAGAGGGAAGATATGAGGGGAAGGATGGGGAAGAATATGCGTATGGCTTTGAATTGTAAAAGTTCAATTGTAGACAGCTTGTTGCAACCTTTCTATTTCATCGAGGGTAAGGATTCGAGCACCCGAGTTGGTTTGACGAAGGTCAACGGGCATATTTGGCATTTGGCGAAGAGAATCGACGTTAAACCTGTTTGAAGGATATAGGTTTATATTTGAAGATTAGATGTTATTAATAATTTGTTATTAAAGGCGTACAATTAGAATTAAATTTCATTGAACCATTTAGATAGGTTATCACTAGAATTGTCGGGTTGAGGCTTGGGTACTTTTTCATTGGTCCATTTTTGTTGTTGATGTTGTTGTTTTCGCAAAACGGCCATATTGTAGTCATTTATAAGTTGTGGATTTGGGTGCGACTCTTTAAAGGAACCTGATGATGAATATGCTAAAGTATTAATCATACAATAGTAAGTTTTTAATAATTTAAGTACAAGATTTGTTCAGAGTCTAAGATCATAAACTAAGATCATAAACTAAGATCATAAACTAAGATCATAAACTAAGATCATAAACTAAGATCATAAACTAAGATCATAAACTAAGATCATAAACTAAGATCATAAACTAAGATCATAAACTAAGATCATAAACTAAGATCATAAACTAAGACTAGCCAGGCATCTGAGGATTGCTTATGGACGGACTTGGGATTTGAGAACTTGAAGGGACATTGGGATTTGTTATTAGAGGTTGTTGTTTCACTTGTCTGTTGTCAATTTGGGATAAAGCAATTGTCGATAAATAAATGAATTGAACTTAACAAAATAATAAATTGAAACTTAAAAGAACTCTACAAACCTCATATGCTGCTGTCTAAGTTGTTTTTCTATCATTCGAGTAACATCTGCATTGTTCTTTGTTACAGCACTGATGATAGGGAAGCTGTCATATCGACCAGTCTTTTGAAATTGTTGCGACTGCATGAATACCGCCTCGGCTTCCACTTCAAGTTAAATTGTTATATAATTATGAAATATTATTGTAAAGTATTTTATGGTAAATTTATAATTACAATCTAAAGTATAACAAACTGGCTTCAGAATTTTTCATATTTTTCTCCATTTGTACTTTATCTGTAGCCATACGCCTAATTACAGACGTGGGAGTGAAAGATGGTTCTACAGTTGCAACCTGTCAATCAATTATGATCGTTGGTAAACACTGCGACATCGAATAGGATAAATAAATACTCACGGGTGGCGAATGCATTGAACCACTCGACCCCAAACGACCTTGACTCATATTGGAGCCAAACGGCGATTTACTGCGGTGCAAAAGGCGGTCAAACTGATTATCCATTTGTTTCTTGGTGGCGTTACTTTGAAGAAATGCCTGGTGTTGCAGCATTTGATGATGGGCAATAGCGTTGGCATTTGCGCTGTGCTGAAATGGACACGATAACGCTGGTTAGAGGTCAACGCGCTAGGTAGTAGAGAAGGGAGAGGAGAAGGGAGAGGAGAAGGGAGAGGAGAAGGGAGAGGAGAAGGGAGAGGAGAAGGGAGAGGAGAAGGGAGAGGAGAAGGGAGATATTTGCTCAACGGAGATTTATTATCTTACCTGGTAAAAGTCTTGACCATGATGAACAGGTGATGGAGCTGTTATGTGCATAGGAGGTTGCTTTCCAAACACTATGAAAATAAATAGAAATGTATTAACGATATTAATATTTATTGATCAAAAGGAATGTTGGCATTAACCTAGAGGTGAAGTAGTTCGTTGTTGCGATGGGAAGCCAGAATTCACAACCGGAGTATTATTAATTGGAAACATATTCCTTTCGGCTATAAAATAAAGTGTGATGTAATGTATATTTATTAATATAGTTAATTAGCCGTAATTTATAATAATTAAGTAAAATAATAATTTATAATGCAAAAACCTTGTTGGTTTGCTAATAATTGTTCTTTTTGTGCAATTTTAGCTAATGCATTCGGGTTAGTTTTCATGAATTCAGCAATTTGATTTTCTATTTGATAAATCTGAAATGAAATCATTATAATTGATTAAGAAAATAAATCTATTAATAGAAATACCTATAAAACAGCATTCATTGTTGACTAGATACAAGTGACGGAACAAATAGTGAACAATGGGAGTACAATTATTACTAACTGCCTGTTGTTGTTGTTGTTGCATGGCAATATTCTTTTGTTTAATTATAGCAGCCTACAAAAATTAATTTCATCAAATTAATATCAAATAATTCACATTATTATTAAACTAAATTCACAATTCTGATTTTATTATTAAATTAAAAAATACCTGAATGTTTGCATTCATTTTCTCATTGACAGTCTGAGGTCTTTGGAATGGAATATTATGGCCTAGAACCGGGTGTTGCTGGGGCTGAAGTTAAGCAGGGAAATACAATGAATGGTAATACGGTATTTACAATATAGTACAAATAGCAATTTGTAGAAATGTAACGGACTTGTTGAATTGGTACTTGCTTCACTGGATATCTTGCAGTAGGAGTAGGTGAAGTCATTTTCATGTGTCCTAGAAGTTTGTTGAAGGCGGCTAATTCCGGCTTTAATAGAATAAGTGGAGATTTAGTCGATTGCAATTACTACCCGCAAATTAACGCAGAAGATGAGATAATGGAAGACGATGAAAACCTTGGGATCGGATTGCATCCTCATTCTAGACATTTGGGCTTCCTCGTTTTGTTGAGTAAATGAGTGGACAGTGGACTTCATGTTACGTTCTAAATCTTCTGCGGAGACTGCTCCTGAAGTGGTTGGGAAGAGATTGGGTACTTAGGAATAATATAAAGTCGTAATGAAAGAAGCGTAATGATAGAGCAATAATGAAATGAAATAAAAGAAAATTATATTATGAGGATAAGAGATGTGTAATAACAGATGGTAAAATTACAATATGGACAGAGTTTGAGTAGAGATAGTAATCAATGATAAATGAAATTAAAGAGTGACATGAGTGGTTTAAATAAGATGGAGCAGAAGATTACTTAAAAAATAAAACACACACATTGGAATTCTTACCAATTGGAACTTTATTCGCCCTTGAAAGAATAGGAGTAGGAACTCCAATGGGGACAATTCCTTCGGCAGGTCTATTTCCCGCTTGCAGCATTTCAAGGAAGTTTGCAGGTTGTGTGTAATCAAGGGAAGGTTTTGCAGGTGAAGAATTACAACTTACCAGATCTAGATGAACAAAAAGTTAAGAAAATTAATATATTATAAAATAATTTTTACGAATATGTACAAATATGAAGAGAGTTTTATTACAAACCATTTAAATAGGCAAACTGGTCATCATTTATAGATGATCGAGAATTACTTCTTTGTTCTGTGTTTTTAACTGTTTCACTTGTTCCCTGAAATAACAATTACTTTATTGAATTACTTGAGATTTTGAGTATATATACATACAGTAATATATATCAAACGTAAGTTGATTTAAACTAGTGACATTTAAGTAGAATTGTAAATCAACCTTTGAAGGTTGGCTGAACATCCGGCTGAATCTGCTGGTCTTCTCATATTCTTTTTTATTAACAATATCTCGAGGTTTTCCCATCGACATAGGCAAAGAAACAGCTTCACCCTGAGTTGGTTATCAATATGTAAATTAATATAGCAATGAATTATAAAGTGTAAGTAAACACTACATAGTAAGTAAATACAATTTAATAAGTAGTTTTTAATCGGTAAGGAAACTAGTCTCACTACTTAGGAAAATGAACTTACCCCATTAATACATTCCGAAAAAAATACGTCAAAGTCAAATCCGGATTCATTCGGTTTAACTTCAGGAATCGCTTCTCCTATAGTAGTATTTTCTAAATCCTCTAGGGGGAGTTGTTCTAGCCCTTCTCCATCATCACCCATATCATATGGCACCAGGTCCGGTAGTACATCTGGGAGTCCATCTACATAGTAGATTATAAAAGTTGAAAACAAAGAAATCATTTAAAATCGCAACTTAAAGATAAGTCTATGTTTAGCTAGAATTAGATACACAATTACAAGCTTTACACTTTTCTTACTAAAGATGAGTCTATAACTAGAATTAGCCTCTTAATTATAATCACTACAAAATTCTAACCATCCTCAATTTCCACAGTTGCAGCCGGTGGAGCAGGTTTCTCCGGAGTCTTGTCAAAGCCGTGCAACTCTATAGTTTCACTCTGGCTCTCGGGTCCGCTGGTAAACCACTCCGGTTCTTCGTTCATGTCATCGTCGTGGTTACGCCGGCTCCTGTCTTTGCCGTGGCTTCCATTATAGTCGTTGCGCGACAGGAAGTCGCCATGGCTACGAGACCCGAACCGAGAATTCTATGAAGTTAAAATATTATTTCCTCATACTTCATAAAATGGAAATATTGTAATACGTTATCTATATTGTATGATATGATAAAATGATATATTATATCTTGAAATATGATAGCAATATATATTATAGCAAGGAATATGATAACAAGATAGATAATAGATAGGCAGATAACAAACTTATATTAATTGAAATAAGGGATTATTTTTAAATAAATATAGTCTATTTTGATGGTGTAAATACCCGAATATTATTTTATAAAATTATAATTTGTTTTGAGATCAGAAACAAGTTGATTTGATAGGAATTGAAATGTAAACACAGTTATGCAATAGCTTTGAAAAATATTTGATGGGCTAATTAAAATATAAAATAAATAACAATATTATGCAATGCTAAAAAGGAAATCACCTGGAGGTTTGCTGGGATGCTTAAAATATTAAAATATATACAAAGGGAACAAACATAAGGAACAATATTAAATTTATTTTGAATGGATAATTATTTTTCTATTTTAATTTATTTCCATCATAAAATAATTCTAATACAATTCATATGATTATTGGGATGTATTATGATTACAATCAGAATAATACGCTATGACATATAATACAATTGAAACAATAGTTATATCACTGAAATTGACCATTTTTATACCAGGCTTATAGGTGACTCGTTTGATCTATAGCAAAAAAACTTGTCTAATTGTTTTTTAACAGACCTATATTATAACTGTGCAATAAATAATGATATCATATTATATAATAGACGCACCAAATAGTAAAGTGTAATATTTAAAAGTAATTAACAATTGACATCTATTTATAGACTACCTAACTAACCCTATCATCGGATCTATCACTGCTGTTTCGCCTGTCATAATTGGATCTATAATCGTGTTCGATGTTATAGTCTCGATTAAAGCTGGTCCTTCGTTCGCACCTAGGCTCATCTCTCCACTTTATCTGAAATAATGCGTCAATTTAAATGAAATATCGTGCATTGATAATTAATAAGGTTATTATTTGAAACAAATGCAATTGTCCACGAACCGGTGATTTTGAGTTTACTATCTCACCGCTGGTTTTCCTCGCCGACTCCATCGTGGATAGGGTCAAGTGGATTCTCCCGCTACCAAACCTCTGCCTCGAATTCCTATAAAATAGTACATCGTTAAGTGATATATAAATCACAATTAATGTGTATACGTATACACAATGAATTACGATCTTAGGAATAATTCATTTTGTAATAAGATTCAATATTAGATAATAAACGTTTCATTATAAATATATAATAAAATAATAAGACTATAAATAATACTTCTACTGCGATGATACATTGAAAACAATAGATAAGTTTATAAAATGTAATGGTTCAATACATCCCTAATAAATAAATGATGCAAAATTATATAAAATCATGTAGTATAACAATATTGTATATTTTAGTAAATATCCAATAAACAGAATGATGTAATAGTATTAGAAAATTCTACCAATTGGTACAAAACTTATTGAATAATATAAAAGAAATTATGCAATACAACATTTTTTTTACTTGCCGACACACAAACATATTATCCAGGTATATTATACAATATTATAAGTTATTTTTAAATTGATTTAATAAAATATAAAAGTAAGAACAAATAAGTTATATAACTTCTTATCATTTTTATGTTGTCTACACAAGAAATACAAAAGACAGCGGATTTGTGTATATTAATAATTGTCAATATTTTAATCATTTTACTTTTTTATATTGATATGATTTTACTTTTTGTTTATTTTTACTTTTTTAATTAATTTTCTTATTTTCATATTTATATTTATCTGTAATCTATATTTCCTGTCTTAGGATGCACTCGCATTTCTGTGATAAAATTATATATATAATAATTTTTGTACACGCCTTTGAGTTTTATGCTAAACTCAATAATATATAATAATAATAATCATATCTCCTTATGATTTATATAATTTGTTATTATTTTTACAACTTATCAATTATATTGTAAAAACGCGCACAGAATAAATTTCATAGAAGGATTACATGGAAATAACCTGGACTCGAAGCTAATATCGGATGATAGGTCGACGCTGATCGGACTGTCCGTGGGGGATTCGACGCGCTTGGGCGCATGGCATCCCGTACCAAAGGATCGTCGATGCGGTCCCAGAATAATTCCGCCTCCGTCTTCACCTTCGTCTATATCGGAGGAAGGCGTCAGTAAATCGCTTACGCAAACCACGTTCGACGTATACAGTCGCGAAAACGTCGGTATTTCGTACAGATAATATATACAGAAGGTGGGGGGGTGCCGACCTTTTCGTTTGAATAGTGTGCTCTTCTGCAGAATATTTCGCCGCGACATGAAGATATTGGTGAGCCTGGAATCACTAGTTTCAATGTCCTCGATGATGCAGTCGTGAACGGCCGGCTCCACTCGCAGGTCGCTGGCGCAATCCCTGCAAATCGAGGCGAGGCTAGATTGCGTCCAGCCGCGGACACATATAACTAATAGGACTAACGGTATGTTCGGCTCGACCATGGATAAGTTACAGCTCCTACGACTCAAGATGTATTCCTGTCGACGGGGTAATGAATCAAGGGGATTGTGGAGGATAAGAAATTCAGTGTATTTAATTGAAACCGACTCGTGAATAGGATTTCTTCTTTGCAATCGGGCTCCCTTCCTCCCCTTTACTGATTTCAATATATTTATTTCTTTTCTTTTCTTTATTCTTTGAATCACATTTATTTTTAATCATATTTTCTATCACAGATTGCTTGTTCTCTATACTAATATCTGCAAGAAAACAATGCACTTACGTTATATGCTCAACGACTATAAAACAAGTAGATTATACCTAACACGCTCGTGAGATGAAAAATATATGCTGACCTTTTGTAACAATACTTTCATTAACAACTTTATTATCCTTTGTTTTCTTTGTCTTCGGGTCCATTTTATTATTCGTTTTCGGATCTTGACTGGATTTCATTTTGTTATTTGGTTCAACGGTTTGCGGGATTTCTTCAACTGCGGAATCTAATTCGGTTTTAGCGTTCTCGACGGGTACATTGGCTACTTTTGAAATATCGCCAATTTTCGATTCTCCAGTTAAAACCTTGATAATAAATAATGAATAAATTATGAACAATATATAAAATGATTTAATAATATATTAGTATATAAATAATATAGTATAAAACTGACATTGTCAACTTTCTTGGAATGTACATCATCAATTTCCAAATTCATTTCAGCCTCGCTGCAAGTTAATAATTATTTTTAAAACTATTCAGATAATCTTCAATTTCACTATATAATGTATACAACATATGTACAGGTGAATATTATAAATATAATTAACCTCTTTTTAAGTTCGTCCCTAATTTCTGTAACGTTACACTTATCACTATTTATAATGAGCTGACCACTTTTAATCACTGACTCGAGTTTATCACTTGAAATAATCTCTTTTTCATTTAAATTTGAGTTATCCATAATATACTGAAATAAAGATACATATTTTAAAAATAAATACATTACCATATAACATTTAATATAGCATAAATGTGTAGAAACAAATTATAAAATTTACTGAATTATCATAATTACTATGGAACAATATAAAATGAAATTTACATATTTTTAAAAAAAATAACAAAATAATCATAAATAATTTAAAATAAGACGACTGAGAAGTATATCAAGTTATATATAATAAATATAAATAAGTATTTTTTGTTATTTATAAAATCATAATAAATGTAAATATATATGATATCATTGTATTACTATATTTATTTAATGTTTACAATTTAAAATGAATATAACCCATTAATGTCTAAATTAACTAATAACTGTTCAATAATTACAACTAACAAATAATTAAATATATCTAAGAATACTGATGGTGTATGTAAATATTATTAAATAATAATTAACAAATGTTTTGTATTTAATTTTCAGAATAAACGAAACATGGAAATGTACGAAAATTATGAAATTTGTGAGATTAGTAAATGTCATAACTCTTCAAACCCGGATGTTTGACCTGCGCTTTAATCATAATATTTTTAAAATCTTATTTTTTTAAAAATATAACTGTTAAATTTGTATTATTCAATTTATTATTAAATATTTAACTCTTTATTAAAAAGATATACATTTTTAATTCATTTTATTTTAAGCAAAATTATTTTTATAAACTCGAATATGTATTTCCGGCCAAAACTCATGTATTTATTTATAAATTTATTTTAAATATTTAAAAATAATTTTTTTTTAAAATGGGTATTTTAGATAGGATTTCTGAGATTGAGAGTGAAGTAAGCATTTACAACATTTTATTTTATGGTATTACTTATATTATATATATAAATATATTGTAAATTACATTTTCGTACTCGAATTTAGATTACAAATTTTTTTACAGAAATATCCCAAGAAAAAGTATCTTATATATACATTCTGTTTTATTGAATATTGACAAATCTCATTTTTTTAAATTTATGTATGCTGATCTAAATTTATGTTAATTATCCAGCACTATAAACCACTGCACTGAATTGCTTATATTTATGATTTATTTTAAATGAATTAATATTTATATCTAAAAAGTACATCTGCAGTTATTCAAAAATATATAAATATATTTTTAAAATACACTAAGTAATGATTACTATAACTAGTAGATAACTTTACCTGTACACATATAACATGTTAATTTAACAACCGATAATGTATCAACCGATCTAAAAGTAAATTTAATTAATATAATTTAAAATTAAACACTTCATTTGATATTTAATTAATGTCCTAGTGTAGCGTTATTTAAAGAGTTTACTTTAATTATAATTATTGACTATATAAACGGTACAAATTATAAGTTATTTATAGTCAATAATTATAATTAAAGTAAACTCTTTAAATAACGCTACACTAGGACATTAATTAAATATCAAATGAAGTGTTTAATTTTAAATTATATTAATTCAATTTACTTTTAGATCGGTTGATACATTATCGGTTGTTAAATTAACATGTTATAACATATATATATATGTATAAATTGTATACATATTTGTAATATAATTTTGTAATAAATATTTTTAATGTAATACTAAATTATAAGTCTTAGAGAATTTTATTTTAATTTATTAAATAAAACTAATAATTTTTTAGGTATAATCTATCGTATTCCGTAATGATAGTTCAATGTATAATGTGTGACTGTCTACATTTTATTTTAGTATTAGTAAGGGTAGCATTATTTATTCTCCTAGTAAATCTTTGTTATAATTACATATAAATATCATTTGGGGTTTTTAACATAAAATCCATTGTAATAATTTATAATATCATAAAATGTTTATAAATGAAATTATTCGTAATAATAAGATAAATAAATTTATTATTTGTTATAATAAATAAATATGCATATTATATAAAATATATTATGATTCAAATTCAGATATATAATTTATTTATCCTTATTTTACAATAATTTTGGTAAAGGTTTTATAGGTGTAATTTGTAATATTATCACATCGCAAATGAAATATTTGCATATAAACAATTCTACTGATAGAACCATAAACTGGAACCCTGATTTATAATTACTAATTTATATTTATTTACAATATAGTAATTCATGAATAGTGAAATTATTTAATTTGTCAACTTTCTAAATCTACTATAAATGTATAATATAAAAATATAATATTATACCCGAATATTAATTTAATTAATTTAAATATCTACTTTTAAGAATTTGTTTTAAGAACTATTGGTAATATATATATATTTTGTTTTTTTAAAAATCCCTTAATAATCCTTTTAAAGCATACATTTTGAAAATTACTGAATTTCACTGTATTTCACATTTTTGTAAATAATTATATATAAAAATATAATGCATTTTAATTTTATATTTTGAATTTAGATAACTTCTTTTTAGAATTGCTTATTTATGAACATTTTTTGTCCCAATAACAATATACTTTTGAATTTGTATGGATTTATATTATTAATAAAATGGATTATTCATAAAAATAAACTATAATCTTTTAAAGTTGTTTTGTGGTAAACCGACACTAAATATTGGAATATGATAAATAAATAGTGTAAACTGACACTAGTTATTGTAATATTATAAATAAATAGTGTAAACTGATACTAGATATTGTAATATAAATAAATAGTGTAAACTGACACTAAATATTGTAATATTATAAATAAATAGTGTAAACCGATACTAGATATTGTAATATTATAAATAAATAGTGTAAACTGAAACTAGATATTGTAATATTATAAATAAATAGTGTAAACTGATACTAGATATTGTAATATTATAAATAAATAGTGTAAACTGACACTAGATATTGTAATATTATAAATAAATAGTGTAAACTGACACTAGATATTGTAATATTATAAACAAATGGTGTAAACTGACACTAGATATTGTAATATTATAAATAAATAGTGTAAACTGATACTAGATATTGTAATATTATAAATAAAGAGTGTAAAATGATACTAGATATTGTAATATTATAAATAAAGAGTGTAAATTGATACTAGATATTGTAATATTATAAATAAATAGTGTAAACTGACACTAGATATTGTAATATTATAAATAAAAAGTGTAAACTGACACTAGATATTGTAATATTATAAATAAATAGTGTAAACTGATACGAGATATTGTAATATTTCATTAAAGTCGCTCCCTAGTTACCATCATTGTTGGCATTAGTTAAACTACAACCTACCCGATGCTCCTTTAGGTCGAGTTCCCTTCGATTGGTAGCTAACCTCGACTCCATTTCAGATGGCGAGGACCCAGAAGAACAAAGCCACCATGGGACATCTGGGTCTGCTGAAGGCGCGTTTAGCGAAATTACGTCGGGAACTCATCGAACCCAAGGGAGGAGGCGGAGGCGCCGGTGAGGGCTTCGACGTTGCAAAGACTGGAGATGCTCGCATAGGATTTGTGGGTTTAACGAGGCTGAAATATATATTAATTGCGGGGTGTGGCGTTCATATTTGGTAAATGAGATTAAAAAAATGTATAAAAATTGTTTTATTTTGTGAGTTACAGAAATATAATTTATTCGGCAAGATTATTCAAATACAAATTAGTATAATCTCAGTCTTTCTCAGTTGTTGTCTTTGAAGTTTTTTTATTTATTTAAATGGTGGTAAAGTAAGTTATTGCTTTGATTCTGTTTGTGTAAAAGTTTTGATTTTATGGAAATGCTTATTATTAGTTGAGGCAGTACTAAATCTGATGTCAAAATGTATTTATTTATAGTTAATGGTTAGACTTGTTGATTATGTATTAGTTGTAAAGAATAGAATTTGAGGTAAGAATAGAACATTAAGAAATACCGTATTTGATGTGACAGCTTTTTTCGTGGTAAATTTTAATGTTAAATGATCCATCTCATAAAGCATCAAAAAGCATTTGAAATCTAAACTATTGGGTCACCCCGAGTAAATATTAAGTTCAGTTTTGTGGTTAAATATTTTCGTCGATGCACAATTATTAAAATTCTATAAATCTATGATTTTAACCCAACTGGACACTTGTTCTTTAGGTTTCCCTTCCGTTGGTAAATCCACATTACTTTCAAATCTTGCCGGAGTTTACTCAGAGGTTGCCGCCTATGAGTTCACGACCTTGACAACTGTACCTGGCGTAATTAAGTACAAAGGAGCAAAGATTCAGGTTATCAATATATGTATGTATGTATGTATGTATGTATATATATGTATATAATAATTGTATTATATTATATTATCATTATATATCTATTATCTCTATTATCACTATTATCGCTATTATCTGGTATCACCATTTAGTTACTAGATCTGCCTGGTATCATTGAAGGCGCCAAAGATGGTAAAGGTCGCGGTAAACAAGTGATCACAGGTCAGAGACATAATAAATTACTACCCCCTAGTATTATAACTTTAAATTACTACCCCCTAGTATTATAACTTTAAATTACTACCCACTAGTATTATAACCTTAGTATTATACCCCCTAGTATTATAACCTTAAATTACTACCCCCTAGTATTATAACTTTAAATTACTACCCCCTAGTATTATAACCTTAAATTACTAGCCCATAGTATTATAACCTTAAATTACTACCCACTAGTATTATAACCTTAAATTATCACCCCCCTAGTATTATAACCTTAAATTACTACCCCCTAGTATTATAACCTTAGTATTATACCCCCTAGTATTATAACCTTAAATTACTGCCCCCTAGTATTATAACCTTAAATTACTACCCACTAGTATTATAACCTTAAATTACTACCCCCTAGTATTATAACCTTAAATTACTACCCCCTAGTATTATAACCTTAAATTACTACCCTCTAGTATTATAACTTTAAATTACTACCCCCTAGTATTATAACTTTAAATTACTACCCCCTAGTATTATAACTTTAAATTACTACCCCCTAGTATTATAACTTTAAATTACTACCCCCTAGTATTATAACTTTAAATTACTACCCACTAGTATTATAACCTTAGTATTATACCCCCTAGTATTATAACCTTAAATTACTACCCCCTAGTATTATAACTTTAAATTACTACCCCCTAGTATTATAACCTTAAATTACTAGCCCATAGTATTATAACCTTAAATTACTACCCACTAGTATTATAACCTTAAATTACTACCCCCTAGTATTATAACCTTAGTATTATACCCCCTAGTATTATAACCTTAAATTACTGCCCCCTAGTATTATATCCTTAAATTACTACCCACTAGTATTATAACCTTAAATTACTACCCCCTAGTATTATAACCTTAAATTACTACCCCCTAGTATTATAACCTTAAATTACTACCCCCTAGTATTATAACTTTAAATTACTACCCCCTAGTATTATAACCTTAGTATTATACCCCCTAGTATTATAACCTTAAATTACTACCCCCTAGTATTATAACTTTAAATTACTACCCCCTAGTATTATAACCTTAAATTACTAGCCCATAGTATTATAACCTTAAATTACTACCCACTAGTATTATAACCTTAAATTACCACCCCCCTAGTATTATAACCTTAAATTACTACCCCCTAGTATTATAACCTTAGTATTATAACCTTAAATTACTACCCCCTAGTATTATAACCTTAAATTACTACCCCTAGTATTATAACCTTAAAATACTACCCCCTAGTATTATAACCTTAAATTACTACCCCCTAGTATTATAACCTTAAAATACTACCCCCTAGTATTATAACCTTAAAATACTACCCCCTAGTATTATAACCTTAAAATACTACCCCCTAGTATTATAACCTTAAAATACTACCCCCTAGTATTATAACCTTAAATTACTACCCACTAGTATTATAACCTTAAATTACTACCCACTAGTATTATAACCTTAAATTACTACCCCCTAGTATTATAACCTTAAAATACTACCCCCTAGTATTATAACCTTAAATTACTACCCCCTAGTATTATAACCTTAAATTACTACCCCCTAGTATTATAACCTTAAATTACTACCCCTAGTATTATAACCTTAAATTACTACCCCCTAGTATTATAACCTTAAATTACTACCCCCTAGTATAATCACTTTAAATTACTACCCCCTAGTAGTATAACCTTAAATTACTACCCCCTAGTATTATAACTTTAAATTACTACCCCCTAGTATTATAACCTTAAAATACTACCCCCTAGTATTATAACCTTAAATTACTATTCCTAGTATTATAACCTTAAAATACTACCCCCTAGTATTATAACCTTAACATACTACCCCTAGTATTATAACATTAAATTACTACCCCCTAGTATTATAATTTTAAATTACTACCCCCTAGTATTATAACCTTAAATTACTATTAATTAACAAATTATATCGATTTTATACAGATACTTAATAATTTTGTAGTTCAATTAATATGCTCTTAAAATCAATTATATTATATAATGCAATAGTAATTATATAATATGAATTTTTTTTAGAAAAGTATTAGTTTTATGAATTATATCATAGATCTATTATTTTCGAACAGTTGCTCGAACTTGCAGTTTAATTTTCATTATCCTCGACGTTCTGAAGCCGCTGCAACACAAAAAACTTCTGGAACACGAATTGGAAGGTCCCGAATAGTTGTAGATGAACAATTTGCCTTAGTCGTAAGTCTGTAAGTCTACGATAACGATTAAAGATTAGCCAGCTTATTCGTTATTAAGATTTAATTAACTATAATCTTTGTGTCTCTTCTGCGGTGATCTTTGGTATTTATTATCTTGGGATTTTCATTTTACTTTTAATCGCACGAATAAATCGAACATCAACTAAATTCACCTTTATGATTTCTAGAATATATTTACCAGTCGATTCTATTATTTGAATTTATATAAAATTAATATCTAAAATATTAATAATCTCAATTTTTCTTTTTTGAAGGTTTCGGTATCCGTTTGAATAAAAATCCACCAAACATTTCTTATCGCAAGAAGGATAAGGGAGGCATTAATCTCACATCCGTCGTTAGGAACATCATTTTCTAAACACAAATATAATTCAATTTATTATTTAATTATCTTTCATCTACCTTCGTATCTTTAGGTCTTTATATATTCACAATATACTTATTATTTATATTACAAATTATGTAAACTATTTTAAATGTATCTTATAATAAAATATCCTATTTTATAAGCGTTTTATTCGGTCTTGTAATTCCATGTTCGCCGATCTACGTTATCGTTCTACGTGTCGTTGAAGCGCTTATTACTTCCCAGGTGGCGCAGTCGGAGTTGGATCAAGAGACCGTGCGTTCGATTCTCAGCGAGTACAAGATACATAACGCCGACATCTCGTTGAGGTACGATGCTACGACCGAAGACTTGATAGACGTCATCGAAGGAAATCGCGTCTACGTGCCCTGCATCTACCTGCTTAACAAAATCGATCAGATATCGATTGAGGTTATAGGTCATTTACGATATCTCCCCGGCTAGCAATATAAATAAACTTTTCGTGAAACTAAACTCGCAATAAAGATAATATATTTTCTGTTGATCTTATTTTAATGCAATATTTTATATATTTTTTTCACTCGTGATCAATCTTTGATTTAATAATATTATTAAACCTTGATTAGATTTTTAATTTAGACAACTGCTAGTTACATCATTTGTGTCTTAAGTTATTCCTACAATACATTATCAATTAGCTACTATTACATCATTACAACATTTTGATCTCTAAATTCAATGTTTCCAGGAGTTGGATATCATCTACAAAATTCCTCACTGCGTTCCGATTTCGGCTCACCATCGCTGGAACTTTGATGACCTACTGGAGAAGATGTGGGACTATTTGGCACTGGTACGCATGTTAGCTCTACATGTATGCTACAATCTATTAGATACCTCGACAAATTATTTCAAATCATTTAGGGGTGAATTATAAATCTAGATTATTATATAATATATATACACTCATAAATATAACACATTCTAAATTTAAAATAGGTATTAAATATTCATTTAAATTTAATTCTTAATTAACTTATTTAAATATCTATTATCCTTATCATATATAGAAAATAATCCCATGAGTTTGATACAATATACATTTATATGTATATTAATATTTACACATTATTTACACAATATTTATATAATATATATATAATAATTATATAATATTTATATAATATGTATATAATATAAATATAATATGTATATAATATTTATATAATATTTTATAATATTTATACAATATGTAATATATTGTGTCACCCTCAGCTACACCAAACCAAAAGGACAACTCCCAGACTATGACTCACCAATTGTCTTGAAAATTAACTCTTGCAGTATTGAGGATTTCTGCAATAAGATCCACAGAACCCTCCTCAAAGAATTCAAATAGTTTGTGCCATACGTGAGTAATTAGTTAATTCACATTTTGATGCATGTGAATCTCACGCAGTGCCCTCGTCTGGGGACTATCCGTGAAGCACCAGCCCCAGAATGTGGGTAAAGACCATATGCTAGGGGATGAGGATGTCGTTCAAATCATTAAAAGGTTTTTACAAACTCGCATGGCTAGGAAAACATTAAACACAACAAATACTAAAGTTTATAATACAATGAGGTCATTGTTACCTGTCAATAGTTGTGAATCTCTTACGTCTTCACGTTTATTAACTATCCTATATAAACACATTCCACTTTTATTAACAAACTAATTATATAAACATTATTGTAGATTATAGAAAAGAATCTCACGTGCTGAGTTTGTTATATATTTTATTTCTGTGATTTAAATAATAATAAATTTATTATTTAGATTAATTAAAATAGTAATGATAATAATAAATCTGTATAATGATACTCGAATACTCGAATACTTATCTTTTGGTGTAATATTGATATCAAAATAAAGATGTCCAGTATAGATGTTGATATGCATTCCAAGACTAGAATAAGCAGTATTATATAATAATTAAAAACTGTAGTCAATTGAAAATATAGTAATGAGAGAGTTGTCACATATCCTGCAAGGATAGTTTCAGGATTTCTTGAAGAATTTTTTCTTCTTTGAGATCATCGTCCAATCGATTCCTTTCGTCTCGTTCTTGTTGCAGTCTCGAAGCTTCAATTACCTGAGTAGAGTAGAGTAGAGTAGAGTAGAGTAGAGTAGAGTAGAGTAGAGTAGAGTAGAGTAGAGTAGAGTAGAGTAGAGTAGAGTAGAGTTGAATAGGGTAGCTATTTATTAAATCATTTGCATGTACTTACCTCCATCATTTGTTGATCGGATGATGTAGTATTGTATCTTTGCTCCGGTATTACTTGATATAGAGTACTTTCATCTTCGAGTGGATCTTGATTTGATAGGCTAGCTTGAATTGCCCTGGTGGAAAATAAGAATGGTAAAAATTCCAATTTTTATATATAATTAATGATAATTCATGCTATTTAATGAATATTACATGAGGTCGTGTATGATGGATAATTAATAACTTTCACTATATAAAGATTTATGTAACAATATATTTAGTAGTTTAATAGATCATTTGATACATAGCATACCAACCAAACTAGAACATATTTATTATTATTGATGTTTTAGTTATTTTGCTAACTTCTTTATAGAGTTTTTTATTGATAAGTATTTATTAAATGATAATAAAGTTAAGATTTTATTATTATTCTACTGGCAGAATCTGACATTTCTCACGGATTGTATTAATAACCTCAGTCATATTTTATGTAGTAATATTACTAAATAAACGAGGAATGCGTAATATAAATAAAATATACTTCAAAATATAATTAATGTAATTTAATAGCTAAAAAAAAGGTAGTTTAACAAATTGCAGGGAAGTTATCCAACTGTCTTATTATTGAGGTTGATAGGATATAGTTAATAGTCGAGTTGAGATTATTAGTGATTAGCTGAAGGTAGATTAACTACTTTTAGCTTAATTTTCAGAAATATGTTATTTTAATTAGAATATTGTCAATCATAATAAAAAGTGAATATATTTTATTTTCTACTAAACAATGTAAATTAAGATTCAAAAATCATTCTCAAAAAAAGTTAAATCATTAATTTCATTAATGATAATAATCTTTTGTTTAAAATAATCTAATATGGAACTTATTAAAAATTATTACTTCATATTGATAATAAAACCATAAAATTAGTAACTAAGTAATATTTGATTTTTGTGAATTTCATTAAAAAGGATATGATTCAAACTATAACATCAAAGTAGTATTCTACAGCGATTTTTAATAAAAACCTCTGCAACATACGATCTTCCTCCGAATTGATCCCGATTCCATTTCCTAGCGAAGCCGGATTCTGCGTAAGTCGTGGTTCAGTGCACACGGGGTAGGTTAGAGCAGAGGGTGTAGCGAAGTTAAGGTGAGTTAAAGTGGGGTTTTTGAGTAGGGGTTGCGCGAGGAGAGGGACCCACACGAAGTGTAGGGTAGACGTGAAATGGAGTCGCGGGTCTAGCGAGCCGATTACTATTACACTAACCTGTCCGGACTCCAAGAGACTCTGTCGGATCGCGAATTGGAGAAGTTCTTCATCTTGGTCGTAAACCATATCGTCGTCGTTATTTTGATTGAATAAGGAATCCTGCTGGTCACCTGATCGTAATATAAGCTTTATAGGGCAAAGTACTTAGTGTCCTTAGTGTTTAAATCCAGGTTATCAACATTAAGTGTGAAGTTACTCTCGGGTGATCAACATTCGGTGTTAACTGACTCATAGTGTTAAATTTTGGGGTTTAATTATAAATCATAAATCTAGGCACTTTCAAAAGATAGATATTAATTCTATAAATACCTGGATAATAAAACAGATGATATATATAATAATGTTTTTTAATATTTGTGATAATTATTTTCGAGAGATTTAACTTCAAAGATTTTAAACAGCGAATAGAAATGCAGATCTATATTTAGCCCACGAGTTTGTCTGCCTTACCAAACAATGGAGGGATGGTAGTCACAACGAAGCCAGTAAATAAGTGGGTAAACACCAACCAATGATCGAGTAGGTATTGGGAACATCGAACAGGGATTCGCGTACGGAACACTTTGGTTTCAGACTGTGTTCTCATCTTCCACTTCATTTGGGCAGTCACTATTCTCCTGGGAATCAGGTTATTAATGCTTTAGATTAAATATCAATTATAAATAATATATATATATATATAAATGTATCTATGTATATATTTTACATTAAAATAATCCTATAGCAATCTTATCTATAAAAATCATGATTTGTTTCTAATTATCATACAAAAGCAATTTATTTATAATTATTACAAAACAAGATTGAAATTGAACTCGCGAATTATCAAATATTAGACAAACAGATGTTGCTTATCAGGGAAGAGTTGCAATTATATAAGTGGAGGTAATAACGTCCGAGGAGAGTGGAATGTCGACCATGCCGGAGTCTGGCATCTTATTTGCCGCGGGCGGAGAGTTGACCGCTCTGTCCATCGCCGGCGATTGGCTAGAGTTCTTTGTCTCCGAGTTGGTTCTGGATTTCGGTCGAGTGGACGCCTGTTGCAACGACACTTTCACTCCGGGCACCTCTCTGTCCATGCCGAATATATTGCCAAACGTGATGCGGGCGCTCAATATGTGGAACAAGGGAATCTCTGTCGGGGTCGTGGAGGTCGCGTAGAGGTTAAGGTGGCGAGGAAATGCGCGAGGGCAAAGGAAAGAAACGTCACGAGGAGGTGAAGTTAAGATGGAGTGAGTTGAAGTGAATAGTGAAGAGAAAAAAATGAAGTGAAGATGAAATGAGGATAATTTAGGGAAAAGGAACAGATGATGATGATGTAAAAGGATATAAATAGTATAAATAATGATGAATATCCAGTGATGGGTATCCAGGTACTGAATGTACAATGGCTCGGAGTTGTCGTTGTAATAATTGAATGGAACCTATTTTCACTGGGAATCCGGAAGGCAACTGCAACACAATGAAATCGTGGAGGCGCTTGAAGTGTTGGTTGGTCTGCGACATCAGTTGTATGACTGGTAGCAGTTGTTCCTGAAGCAGTAGTGGATAGGTCTCGGCCAACCAAATGTGGGCTAAAGTACACGGATCAGAAGTCAAGATATTAGTTCATTTAAAGAACAGTTTAATGTGAGATTATATATATAATATTTCATGATAACATTAACTTTAGCTACAATGTAGACTCTAGACTATATATTTACTCTATATACTATATATTTACTCTATGGACTATATATTTACTCTATTGCGGGATGTTTTAAGGATATTTGTGGTACTACCTAGGAATGTTAATTTCACAAATATCTACTGCATCATCGGAAAGTTTGATTTATTTATTGTATTAAAATTATTGTTTTTAATGGAATCAGCTATGAATATTTATCTTCACCATTACACTAATAGCAAATAACTAACGATGGTAAGTTGTTCTAATATAATATATTAATAGAAATTGATGCATTCAAGGCTAGATCGTGTTCAATAGCTAATCGTTACCAAGCCGAAATTAATAATTTGGAATAAAAAAATAATGGAAATAATTTGCAAATCAAATCTATGATTGGATTCATTTTTACAGACGAGTGCCTGGATACTTACCAGAAAAAGAACGAGTTTTTGTAGTCTGCTCCAAGTTATTGCCAATATTACGCCGCAAGTCCAGCGTAACCGAAGGATCAAAATACTCCTCGATACTAACACCGCCTGTAGTACCACTCCTCGACTGAATGAAGGTTTTACGAGGTTGGTCGAGAGTTAATTGAAGGCGAACTTCGTTATGCAACAAAGTAGCTATTCATCAGCGGAAATGTGGTTCTAGAATAAACTAACGAAGTCTTCTAGCTATTATTTAGCAAAGGTTTAGCATTTGCAAAGTTTAGTTTAGTATTAGTTTAATAGGTGGTTTAGCTTAAGATTATTGCTAAGCATTAGCTTAGCAGGTCTATACTAAATCTCCTCACATACCGTACTGGTCTGGTGTTGGTTGGTCTTCTTTACCGAGCATTGCTTTTCCTCTTTTTCTGCTACCGACAGAATTGTGTCGAGCGCTTTTTTACCTGTACATTAGGTTGTTATTGGCGTGTGCAAAAGGGTGTAAAATGGTGTAGAAGAAGTAGTTTCGGTAGTTGAGGGTGGCATAACGATTGATGATTCGAATAGATTTCAAATGTACTTCAAATTTAACTCCGCGAATGAATCGGACGAGATTATACAAGACTTGCGGATTGCGTAATTCTGTAAGCTTTATTTGCGGAGTTATCGGGAAGAGGTGGTGAACCCGTTGGCGGGTTTTAAATACGATCACCTTTGCTGTTCTCGTCCTTAGCGGTTGCCAGCCTCGACTTATCTTCTACGGTGAGGTGTTCAGTTCGAGTTTTGGTCACCAGGCTTACGTTCATTGCATTGAAAACCTGAAGGTCGTAGGTTATTATCGGCGTAGCAATAGTTTTGAGAGTTAAGTTGGTGCAATTTCGCTCGGAGCGTCGTTTCTATAAATAATAAATTCGCATGAAATAAGAAAATTGGTAAATAAAAAATAGAAAATGTTCTGTAGTTGGAATTATATAGAATTTACAATCGCAGAGCACTCCGATGTTACTCAGTGTAAACACCGATATCTTGTACATTATTAGTGTTACTCTCTCTGAACTCAATGTCAGATCTACGCTAATTATTATAGTTCATGACAATAATTAAGTTTAATAGACCTTTATTATTCTAATACGCATACGCATTCCCGTACACACACACTCACGCACACCCAGACTCAGATATGCTCACACTATGTATAAAGACGACGTCTATTATCAAGTTTCTATCACACTTTAGCTAACATTACCTTGGCGTTGTATCCATTTACGGATTCACTTTTGTCCTGACGAAATCCGTAAATTCCACTTTTATCTCTGTAACCACGGCGATGAAATGTAATGAAAAGTGAAAGAGAAAAACACTTGAATCACTTGAGACTGTACCTGACGAAGGAAATAAGTTCCGTATCAAGATAGGTGTTGGTCAACGGTGTATGAAGTTTCTTGTTGACCAGTGGCTCATCGATATCATTCTCTTCCGCGTCATCATCTAATTCGTCGGTGATGAGGTCTATACGACGGATCCATGCCTTTAGGATTTGATAGAGGGAGTGAGTGAGGGACTATTAACTAACTATTAACTAACTATTAACTAATTATTAACTAACTATTAACTAAATAACTAACTATTAACTAAATAATAACAAACTATTAACTAATTATGAACTAAATAACTAACTATTAACTAACTAATAACTAACTAATAATTAGCTATTAACTAAATAACTAACTATTAATTAACTAATAACAAATTATGAACTAATTAATAACTAACTATTAACTAAATAACTAACTAATAACTAACTAATAACAAACTATTAACTAATTAATAACTAACTATTAAGTAAATAACTAACTAATAACTAACTAATAACTAAATATTAACTAACTACTAACTAACTAATAATTAATTATTAACTAACTAAGAACAAACTATTAACTAACTAACTACTAACTAACTAAATAAACAACTATTAACTAATTAATAACTAACAAATAACTAACTATTAACTAACTATTAACTAATAACTAACTAATAACTAACTATTAACTACCTAATATCTGACTAATAACTAACTAATAACTAGCTATTAACTAAATAAAAAACTATTAACTAATTAATAACTAACTAATAACTAACTAATAACTAATAACCAACTAATAACTAACTAATAACTAATAACTAAATAATAACTAACTAATAACTAACTATTAACTAATTATTAACTAATTAATAACTAACTATTAACTAACTATTAACTAATTAATAACTAACTATTAACTAACTAATAACTAACTAATAACTAACTAATAACTAACTAATAACTAACTAATAACTAACTAATAACTAACTAATAACTAACTATTAACTAACTAATAACTAACTTAAAAATATAAGAATATTCCAAACAATTAATCTCATCAATTAAATATAGAAAAAATCTAAGGGAATCCAACAATATCCTTCTCAAACAAACTAATTATTAACTAACTAACAACTAACTATTAACTAATAACTACTAACTAAATATTAACTAACTACTAACTAACTAATAATTAATTAATTATTAACTAACTAATAACAAACTATTAACTAACTATTAACTAACTATTAACTAATTATTAACTAACTATTAACTAAATAACTAACTATTAACTAAATAATAACAAACTATTAACTAATTATTAACTAAATAACTAACTATTAACTAACTAATAACTAACTAATAATTAGCTATTAACTAAATAACTAACTATTAATTAACTAATAACAAATTATGAACTAATTAATAACTAACTATTAACTAAATAACTAACTAATAACTAACTATTAACTAACTAATAACAAACTATTAACTAAATAACTAACTAATAACTAACTAATAACAAACTATTAACTAATTAATAACTAACTATTAAGTAAATAACTAACTAATAACTAACTATTAACTAATAACTAACTATTAACTAACCATTAACTAATTAATAACTAACTATTAACTAACTAATAACTAACTAATAACTAACTAATAACTAACTAATAACTAACTAATAACTAACTAATAACTAACTAATAACTAACTAATAACTAACTAATAACTAACTAATAACTAACTAATAACTTACTAAAAAATATAAGAATATTCCGAACAATTAATCTCATCAATTAAATATAGAAAAAATCTTAGGGAATCCAACAATATCCTTCTCAAACAAACTAATTATTAACTAACTAACAACTAACTATTAACTAATAACTACTGACTAAATATTAACTAACTACTAACTAACTAATAATTAATTATTAATTAACTAATAACAAACTATTAACTAACTAACTACTAACTAATAACTAGCTATTAACTAAATAAACAACTATTAACTAATTAATAACTAACAAATAACTAACTAATAACTAATAACTAACTAATAACTAACTAATAACTAATAACTAACTAATAACTAACTAATAACTAACTATTAACTAACTAATAACTAACTAATAACTAACTAATAACTAATAACTAACTAATAACTAACTAATAACTAATAACTAACTAATAACTAACTAATAACTAACTATTAACTAACTAATAACTAACTAATAACTAACTAACTATTAACTAACTATTAACTAACTATTAACGAATTAATAACTAACTATTAACTAACTATTAACTAACTAATAACTAACTAATAACTAACTAATAACTAACTATTAACTAACTAACTATTAACTAATAACTAACTAATAACTAACTATTAACTAACTATTAACTAATTAATAACTAACTATTAACTAACTATTAACTAACTATTAACTAATTAATAACTACCTATTAACTAACTATTAACTAACTAATAACTAACTAATAACTAACTAATAACTAACTATTAACTAACTAACTAATAACTAATAACTAACTAATAACTAACTATTAACTAACTATTAACTAACTATTAACTAGCTATTAACTAACTAATAACTAACTAATAACTAACTATTAACTAACTATTAACTAACTAACTAATAACTAATAACTAACTATTAACTAACTAACTAATAACTAACTAATAACTAACTATTAACTAACTATTAACTAACTATTAACTAACTAATAACTAACTAATAACTAACTATTAACTAACTAACTAATAACTAATAACTAACTATTAACTAACTATTAACTAATTAATAACTAACTATTAACTAACTAATAACTAACTAATAACTAACTATTAACTAACTAACTAATAACTAACTAATAACTAACTAATAACTAACTAATAAATAACTATTAACTAACTAATAACTAACTAATAACTAACTATTAACTAACTAACTAATAACTAACTATTAACTAACTATTAACTAGCTATTAACTAACTATTAACTAACTAACAATACACTCACTTCTATACATTCTCCTATATGCCCTTATTCTTATCTCTTACACTTATTTCTCTTATATTTATTTTCTTACATTCTTATGGCCGATGATATTAACACAACAACAATATAACTTAATATGTTTTACACACGTTTGAATAGGAAATATGCCTAGATAAACGCACGCATACAAACATACACATACACACACACACACACACACACACCTACACACACACACACACACAAACACACACACACACACACACACAAACACACACACACACACACATAAATAGACACACTGGAAAATAAATACACACTCACACATACATACACAATCTTACAAATTACATTTCTCATAACATAAAAAACAATCGTTTTGTAATTCTTATATTACTAGATTTAACTGCCGCTTTTGATACTATAAACCACAACATATTATTCGCTAAATTACAATCAATTGGAATACATTACACAATAATACAACTAATAAAATCATATTTAACCGGGAGAACCTTCAATATCAAATCTGATAAACTGAGTAAAATTTTTAACTGTTCTCATATCGGAGTACTTCAAGGTAGTGTCTTGGGTCCACTTTTATTTAATATATATATATCCGATATCGACTTAATTATGAACTGCTATAATACTAAATACCACATGTACGCTGACGACACACAAATTTACACTTCCACAACCTTTAATGAATTACCGAATACACTAAAAGAAATCAATAGCATAACGACGAAATTGGAAAATTACTTTAATTATAATTACTTGAAATTTAATTTACAGAAAACTGAATGCATCATATTCCATAGTAAAAGTACTATAACTACTTTAGGTGTAATATTAGAATCTGACTTAACCTTCGACAAGCATATTTCATTAATAACTAAGCAATGTAACTATAAAATATTTAAAATAAAACAAATTAAACACCTTCTCAACCAGACATCACTCAAAATACTCACATCTGCCTACATTCTATCTAAACTTGACTACTGCAACTCACTTTTAATTAAAATACCTAAACTACAAGAAAAACGACTAAACAAAATTATTAACCACACTTGCAGACTTATTTACAAACTCCCTAAACGAACACACATCACATTATACAGAAAAAAACTTAAATTTCTAACCTTTAAACACAGATCCATATACAAAATTCTAACAATAATACATACAGCATTGAAAACTGATATCCCTAAATATATGAGCGACTCAATTAAACTAAAATAGAAAAGCAATCTAAGGTCATCCAATAAAAAACTGCTTAAACAAGACATAACAAACAATTTTCCACAACTTTGGAATAAACTATCCATAACTGTTACCAATGAAATTAATACAAATACTTTTAAAAGCAAACTTCACAAATACTTACTTGGTCTAGACTGATATAACCTGGCACACCCTTATAATATTCCTACTGCTACTGATTTATCAAATTAATTTACACTGTACTTTTACCTAATACAATACCTATTACTCAAAAACCAATACTCAACTACTTTATTTTCTACAGCCTATATTACTTTTCCACTTTTACTACTTACTTCTTACGAACCTCACTACCATACTTTACCTCCTTTACACGTACATTTATATCTGACTTATGTTCTCTATATACTATCCCCTATACAGTTTTCCCATATGTATAATGTACATTGCACACTTCCCTCACATGCAATTCCCTCTCACGTGACTTCCTTACACATATTACCACAATTATTACCTCGATTTTATTTATTTTGAAAAACGTATTTACTATATTAATTGTGTTATATTTCGTTAATAATACTTACACTCACCTTCGAACAATGTAAAAATTGGATTTTCGTGAATAAACATATACACACACACACACACACACACACACACACACACACACACACACACACACACACACACACACATCCATACACATATACTAAATATCTAAGTTATACTAATTTTGAAACCTGGTTACTGTCATGATCTAGATCAATTACTGAAGCATTATCATCTGTTCGGAAACAAGGAATTAGAGGAGTTAGAGGAGGAGTTTGGGAGGAGTTAGGGAGGAGTTAGGGAGGAGTTAGGGAGGAAGTAGGGAGGAGTTAGGGAGGAGTTAGGGAGAAGTTAGGGAGGAGTTAGGGAGAAGTTAGGGAGGAAGTAGGGAGGAGTTAGGGTAGGAGTTAGAGGAGGGGTTATGGTAGGAGTTAGAGGAGGAGTTTGGGAGGAGCTAGGGAGGAGTTAGGGAGGAAGTAGGGAGGAAGTAGGGAGGAGTTAGGGTAGGAGTTAGGGAGGAGTTAGGGAGGAGTTAGAGGAAGGGTTTGAGAGGATTTAGAGGAGTATGGGAGGAGCTAGGGAGGAGTTAAGGTAGGAGTTAGGGAGGAGTTAGGGAGGAGTTAGGGAGGAGTTAGGGAGGAGTTAGGGTAGGAGTTAGAGGAGGGGTTTGAGAGGATTTAGAGGAGTATGGGAGGAGCTAGGGAGGAGTTAAGGTAGGAGTTAGGGAGGAGTTTGGAAGGAGTTAGGGAGGTGTTAGGGAGGAAGTAGGGAGGAGTTAGGGAGGAGTTAGGGAGGAAGTAGGGAGGAGTTAGGGAGGAGTTAGGGAGGAGTTAGGGAGGAAGTAGGGAGGAGTTAGGGTAGGAGTTAGGGTAGGAGTTAGAGGAGGGGTTAGGATAGAAGTTAGAGGAGGGGTTAGGATAGGAGTTAGAGGAGGATCTAGGGAGGAGTTAGGGTAGGACTTAGAGGAGGAGTTAGGGAGGAGCTAGTGAGGAGTTAGAGAAGGAGTTATGGTACGAGTTAGAAGATGAGTTTGGGAGGAGCTAGTGAGGAGTTAGAGGAGGAGTTAGAGGAGGGGTTTGAGAGGATTTAGAGGAGTATGGGAGGAGCTAGGGAGGAGTTAAGGTAGGAGTTAGGGAGGAGTTAGGGAGGAGTTAGGATAGGAGTTAGGGAGGAGTTAGGGTAGGAGTTAGAGGAGGGGTTAGGATAGGAGTTAGAGGAGGATCTAGGGAGGAGTTAGGGTAGGACTTAGAGGAGGAGTTAGGGAGGAGCTAGTGAGGAGTTAGAGAAGGAGTTATGGTAGGAGTTAGAAGATGAGTTTGGGAGGAGCCAGTGAGGAGTTAGAGGAGGAGTTTGGGAGGAGTTAGAGGAGGAGTATGGGAGGAGCTAGGGAGGAGTTAGGGTAGGAGTTAGAGGAGGAGTTAGGGAGGAGTTAGGGAGGAGCTAGTAAGGAGTTAGAGGAGGGGTTTGAGAGGATTTAGAGGAGTATGGGAGGAGCTAGGGAGGAGTTAAGGTAGGAGTTAGAGGAGGAGTTAGAGGAGAAATTTGGGAGGATTTTAGGAGGAGCTAGGGAGGAGCTAGGGAGGAGTTAGGGTAGGACTTAGAGGAGGAGTTAGGGAGGAGTTAGGGAGGAGCTAGTGAGGAGTTAGAGGAGGAGTTAGGGTAGGAGTTAGAAGAGGAGTTTGGGATGAGCTAGGGAGGATCTAGAGGAGAGTTTGGGATTAGCTAGGAAGGAGTTAAAGAGGAGTTAGGGGAGGAGTTAGAGGAGAGTTTGGTAGGACTAGGAAGGAGTTAGGTAGAAATTAGGGGAGGAGTTAGAGGAGTAGAGGATAATTATGGAGGAATTAGGGAAAGAGTTAGAAAAGTAATTAGGGAGGAATTAGGGAGTAATTAGGGAGTAATTAGAGAGGAATTAGAGGAGAGTTAGAGGGAATTAGGGGAGGAGCTGGAGGATAGTTTGGGAGGAGATGGGAGGATTATGGGGGAATTTGGGAGGATTTTGGGAGGAGTTAGTGGATGGAGTTTGATGAGGAGTTAGCGGAGGAGTTATAAGAGATTTAGGGGGGAGTTAGATGAGGAGTTAGGGAGGAGTTAATTAGAAATTAGGGAGGAGTTAGAGGTGGAGTTAAAGGAGGCGTTAGGGAGGTCTTAGAGGAGATGGGGAGGAGTTAGAGGATGAGTTAGAAGAGGAGTTAGAGGAAGAGTTAGGGAGGAGTTAGAGAAGAAGTTAGGGGAGAAGTTAGGGAGGAGTCAGAGAAGAAGTTAGGGGAGGAGTTAGGGATGGAGTTAGAGGAGTAATTAGGGAGCAATTAGGGGAGAGTTTGGGAGGAGCTAGGGAGGAATTAGGGGAGGAGTTAAGGGGTGGAGTTAAATGAGGAGTTAGAGGATGGAGTTAAATGAGGAGCTAGGGAGGAGTTAGGGAGGAGTTTTGGAGGAGTTAGGGTATGGAGTTATATGAGGAGTTAGGGGGGGAGTTTGAAGAGATAGGGAGGAGTTAGAGGATGGAGTTAAATGAGGAGTTAGGGGAGGAGTTAGAGGATGTAGTTAGAGGAGGAGTTAGAAGAGGAGTTAGAGGAGTAATTAGGGAGAAATTAGAGGAGTTAGGGAGGAGTTAGAGATGGAGTTATAGGGGTTAGGATGTAGTTAAAGTGAATATCATAAACAGTATGAACCTGTTGTTTTAAAGAGGTAGCTATGATTTCCTCTCTGCCAATTAATTCCTTCGAACCCCAAGAGAGTAGTGTCTACTCTAACATTCGAACCTAAGCGCAAAGAAGAAAGAATTAAAGAAACGTAATGCCATCACTAATATTAATTCTATGATTTACTAAAGGCTGTAATCATATTGTTATAAATTATTATAATAAACATTATTATATAAGGCTTAGAACAATGGTTCTAGTCATTCCATTGCAAGCTAACGAACCTCTTTTCCATATCTTGTAAGTATCGTTGGGACACAATCTCGACATCATTGGAACTAAAAACACCAATAAAATGTTGTTTCAAGGAATTAGTTTAAAGGTATAGGTTTAGTGTCTAAATTTGTGAAGTTTTACTTTAAACTGCACTAATATTATATAATATTACTAAACTTAATTATATAATATTACTAAACTTGATTATATAATATTACTAAACTTGATTATATAATATTACTAAACTTGATTATATAATATTACTAAACTTGATTATATAATATTACTAAACTTGATTATATAATATTACTAAACTTGATTATATAAACGTTAATAAACAATAACAATGGATAACAAACCCCAACTTGTGAACTCCCACTTCATCTCAACGTAGAAATCGGGAGACTGTGATTTGAAAATAAAACTTAATCACTTTGCACAAGGTTTTCAATTTGTTTATTATTGTTGATATGAACTCACAATGCCACTTGCAAAGCTACTTACATACACTATTAGGCAATCTTATATCAGACTTTACAACACTTGCATAGGGTCTATTAAATAAATATAGATTATGGATAAAGGAGTAAAATGATAAAAAACAAGGCTGCAATGGATTATTAAATATTGTAAAAACAATAAGTACAATGGGTAATTAGTGAAAGGACCAATCAGAAAATACGTAGCAGATTCTTTACAGTCGGATTACCTGTCGGAGTTTGGTGAGCAGGGTGGGTACGTCAATCTTCTTGGACCCCGAACCCCGTCGGTAGTACTTGAGACACAACTGCACGAGGTCCACTCTGCCACTACTGACGGCCTCTTGCAAAACTGCACGAAATAGTCGAAATACTTAAAATGCGGGCATTGTAAGCCGCAGAGGGCGGACAATACTGACCGGTCCAGTACTGGGCGTTCTGCGTGGTTACGCTGGCTCCGTGCCTCAATAGAACCTCTGCGACGGCTTTGTGGCCCAAGGTCACCGCCAGGTGGAGCGGCGTACGGCCGCGAATATCCTTCAGCTCCGTGTCCGGCTTCTGCTCAATACGTTACGTTGTCGTCATGACAACGAAACCGACTTCAATTCGCAAAACTCAATAATACCGAGTACTTTGTTTACTAAGTTTACTCAAATATGTCTTAAGTAAGAAATGTTACAATTAAGTCGTCGTTACCAATCGGTATATTTTCCGATAAAGAAAGCGTCGAGGATGACAATGCAAGATAATGAAGATCAAAATGAACAATGTATTGATCTGGATACGACGGATTCATTTGCTTCGCAATAACAAATACATAAATTAGACTTTCAACTATCTTATCGCTATAAAAACCTCTTTACGTAGCAAGAAATCGGTATTTGGATAAGGACTCTCTAACAATTAACTGTCGGCTAGCTAAATATTCTAAAAATACCCTTTTGTCATTGATATTCAGATGACCCATAATAACTGACGAATGAAAAACCCGATGCAAACATTCCTTGATATCACTATCTACTACAGTTTAATCTATAGACTACAATGCTATCAATCTACTACAGAAAGACCTATCTAGCTACTCGCATAGTTTTAGTCACATAATTCTTAATTTATTTTTCATGATTCCGAAAGAACGCCAATAGGAAATATTGATATATTTTTAACAAAAAATATAACTATTCTATAAATAGAGAAGATATCATCCGCAAACAATTAATACACCATTAAAATATGCGAATATCTTCGCAATTATTCTATAATTTAGAAAGATGACATTGCAATTGCCATGATTATTTTAATTTTATATTCTGGCATTAGATCATTTTCGCATCAACTCATAATAAAAGTGATTCTTTTTATAAACAGCTGAATTATTTAAATAGATGAAATATATATAAACATTAAGACTACAAAATAAATAGAATTTAATATGTATTGAAGAATTTTAAGTAATTCAATTTTAATACATTATGATAACTAATAACTACACTGGTGATATTTTTGATTGAGGTGTGTTTTTATTGGATACATATAACTATTAATCATTGATAAACATTTAATTTAATTGAAAGCAATTTCAAGTTTATAATTTATTAAAAAATAAGAAATTTGTTCAATGTTATAGTTATAGTTATAATGTGTTTTATTATAACTTTTTTACAACATTATTGCATTTTTACATTATATGCAAGATACCCAGTCACATATATATTCTATATCATAGTAATATGAGGGTCATTAACAGATGCTTAATAATATATGTAAATTTTATCTAAATTATTTTATTGCATAGAAAGTGTTATGGTTTTTGATAAATAATGATTATAAAATTTTAAAAATATCAACTCAAATTCTAATAAAAATTTAGTATAATAGATTATACTGTAAACAGTATATACTAAAACATATGTGTTTATATAAAAACAGCGTAATCAGTAGAGCATTCATAAATGAAAAAAGATATTGTTGGTAATCTTGGATTATATTAAGGATTTTACTTCTTTTACAAAATCTTTACAAATTGTATTTAATCTGTCAAAGTTCCACCAAAAACGAAAGCAGTCATAGTTACCTCTTAAAAATGTCACTTGGTAAAAAATCAATATGTATTTAATGTATGATAATCCATTAACTCTGCATAATTAAGTTAATAAATAAACAGAATATTTATAAATAGATTTTTATATTAATTCCCAATGTACAAATGTCATGTTTATACTATTTTAGATACTTTACACCAAAGTATGAAATCTCACATAAAAATATACATTATTCACTTAAAACAAGCCTTGTTTTGCAATAAAAAAATTAAGTTGAATTATATCTCAAAAACAATTAATTAATTATTAAATTGTGATTTTTGCATGTAATATACATTATAAACACAAATATAGAATAATATCCATAAATATCGATATTAAATAAATATATAGTAATTTTATTACAATTAATATATATACTTTTTAAAAAGTACACAATCCACGGTAAATACTTATTTTTAAACGGAAATAAAAATAATTAGATAATAGATTATTGGAAATATTGGACACAAATATTTACGAATGTTAATGTTAAATTTTATTATAAACATTTTAAATAATATATTCATTGAATATTATATTATTATTATTATTATAATCAGTATTACATATAATAAAAAGTTAAATATAACCTTTTTATGGTCTTTTTGGTAATCAATAAATAATTTATCTAAAATAAGATGTTTATTTTTCCATGTTAGTACGTGTAGAGGAAATTTTCGTTCCCATACTTCCATTGTAATAACTTATTTATTTTTAAATATTTTTTTAAATGAAAACATTTTTTATATTTTTTTATTTACATTTTGTTAATATATTTATACAGGAAGTAGGTATATTGTAAATAAACAATTTTCTTGTCTTCACTTCAAGGGCAAAATTATGGCATTTCGGACTGCTTTAGGTAGCGTACGTAGATTTTCTGCTAATGCAGCTCAAGTTGGGGATCACGGAGGTTATCATTAATACTAGTATATAACTAATATTATAATATCTTGTAAAGTTTCTAAAATCTATATATAATATTATTTAAAATTTCATTTAGAAAATATAATAAATTGTGTTTTGTAAATAAAATCATTATTAGTTTTTTTTGAAACGTAAACTTGCATTATTACAAATAAACCTATATTAATAATATATTATACTTATTTAGCGAATAATTTTATTTTTAAATATTCATCTTATCGTAACTTAGAAAATATTTGTATTACAAAATTAGTTCTAAAAAAATGTGTTACTCATATGAAGAAAAAATATGCTGTGTAAATAAATTATCTTTGGAATTTAGTGAAACTAGCACAAAAATATTAAAAATCACTTACACCCATTAACCACTGAATATAATTACACGATTTTTGTAGAATCACTATATTTATGAAAATAATTAAATATTATTTATAAAAATTTCTTATTTGAGTTAAATTATATTATCAAGAAATTTATAAAGCAGGCCCAATGAAATCGATTTGATTTTGTTCGTCGTTACTTACCGCATTAACATACCATACCTCCAGAGGGTACTCGCATGTGGAAAATATTGACCCTGGCCGTTGCGCTTCCATCTGTTGCGGTGACTTACGTCTATGCCAACATGAACGAGAAGGAAGACCACGAGGCTCACATGCTCAACGGACGCGATGAGTTCATCGCATACGATCACCTGCGTCGCCGTACAAAGGTTTAATTATCGACGTTGTCCGGTCAAATCCTTTTGTTGATATGTATATATTGCGAGAATTAACTTAATACATATTGTATAGTATATTATAGAGAATTCATTTAATACTATATTAACTTAATTCTATATTAACTTAATTCTATATTAACTTAATGCAATATTAACTTAATGCTATATTAACTTAATACTATAGTAAATTAATTGTATAGGATAAATTAGAGATCGGTAAGAATTTTTTTAAATAATAGCATTTGTAATAATAAACTAATATTTGTATTAATTAGTATAGAAATGTGTGTATGTTTTTATGTACATAAAAATAATTGATTTTTTAATTTTAAGATAATTTTACAATTTAAATAATATATAAATATTAATATATAAATATTAATATATAAATATTAATATAAATATTCAATTTCATTATATGAATATTAATAAATATTGCAAAATTTATAAGAATATGATGATAGCTGTTAATACAAAACTATATTATACTAATAATAGGTAATATTAATAATATATATATTATATATATTATTCTTCTATTTTAATTATTATTTATTTTATATAGTTTTATATAAATATACATTTTTATAATGTTTCCTATTTGCTAAAAAAATATTTCATTTTAATTAAATAAATTTATTAAATTATAGATAATCTTGAATATTTGTTATCAGATCTAAATGTGTTGTATTTATTGTTCATAAAATGTTTATATTTTAATTACTCCTACTATACTTCTAAATGAAAAGATAGTCAATTTAGAAAAAAAAACTACAAATTGCAGTGATTATTATTTAGAATATAAATATATTAAACATATTTTTAATATAAAATAAAAATATTTATTATTAAAATATAAAAAATCAAATTAACTAGATAATTTTCTTGAAATTATTCACCTAATTTGTATGCATTATCAATTAAGTTTTGTTATTATTAATTAAACAGGTCGATGCACTACTTTTATGGAATTCTTTATGAATTATCAAAAATGTTGTATTGCAAACAATTTTTTCACTTTAAATTTAGGTGATTTTATTCCATAAAATTTGTCATATTTAACATACATTTATAACTAGTTTGGTATTCTCTTTGGTATATATAATTTGACTTTTTAAGCTCTTACATCCAATGGGTTTTAAACAATTTAATAACAAATTGCCAATACAAATTAAAAAATTTTTATTGTAGATTATTTAAAATAAATATCATAATTTTTAAGTTTTATCATTTATATAATATTCTATTATAATTTAATGACCTGAAAATTATAAAGGTTATGTAAGTAAAAAAAAATCTTTTTATATAATATTTTTCTATGTCCATTTATTAATATTTAATTGATATTATAAAAAATTATAATAGCGATCATTTGATTTTTTTCTAAAGTATTTAATAAAAAGATTTTAATTTAAATAATTAAAAATAATAAGCGTATATGATACAATTTTATTTATACAAAATCTAAATTTCGTATTCTTAAAAGGCTAAAAGATTTTTCTTAATTTCAAAAAATGAAAATTATTTTGTATAACATATTTATCTATATATTTTTTATATTTGTATGATTTATTAAATAGTTTTAATTAAATAACAGAATATTATATTTTTAACAATTTTTAATAATGATATACAGAAATTCCCATGGGGTGACGGCAATCATGGTTTGTTCCATAATCCACAAGTGAATCCTCTTCCCGATGGCTATGAAGAAGAACAGAAACACCACCATTGATTTTTGTTTTCCGATTTATTTAATAAACTAAGACTACAGTGTATGATATTTATTGAACAAGATATCAAATTTAATTCTTTTTAATTTCATTCATAATTTCATTGATATTTTCAATTATACATTTAAAATAAGTTACTTTTTTAATTACATTGTTTCATTAACACTTTTATATTAGTTTATTGATATTTCGCTTAATTTTTATAATAGTTTCTTTTTACTCTTTAGTTATACTATTACATTTAGTAATTCTTTGTTAAATTAGTTTCAGGGATACATACTTATCAAAGTATTATTGCATTGTTTATTTTTTTACTATTTTTTGTTTTAATAATTTCATTTATAGTTGTATTATTAATGTTTGTATCTCTCTTTTTGTTAGTATCGTCATTTATTTCGATATTACTTTTATAGTTTGCTTTATCATTTTTTTCAGTTTCTTTTTTTGTAATATTGTGTAATATTTGTGTTTCTCTATTAGTAACATTTGGTTTTTTAATTTGTTCTCTATTTCTTATATCTATTGACTTTTTTTTATGGTAGATATCAAGTATCGTAAGAATGCGTAGGTTCTTGTTAATACTTTTTTTTTTTAATATAGCTAGTTTTGTATTAGAATAATTTTTTTCGTTGTTGTCTAGAAATGAAATTTTTGAACTATAATTCTCAATTATATTTTGTTTAGATTTTAGGTTACTCGGTGTATATACTAATATATTTTGTTTAGAATTAAATGATCCATGATTAGACACTAAAGATGGATGTGAGTATTTATCATAATTGTTTGATCTAATAGACCTCGACTTAATACTAAAGCTTCTCTTTGTAGTTCCTCCTTTTTTCATAGATGACTCAGCACTATAGTATTATTATAGTTAGTTTATTAAAATTATTTTTTAAATTATTAACAAATTTAATTAAAATTTTTTATCCTACCTGTGAATAATCAATATTATACTGAACAAAAGGATAATTACAAAATATGGTAACAATAGTTTTTCTGTTGTTTTATTCATTACAATATCTAAAATTGAAGGCGTATAATATTAAAGATTATTGTTTACATTAATATGTTTATATAATGCATTACGTACCATTAAGAAATCTATTCTGTGAATATTAGATGTTATTATAATCATAAATATTATTTAGTTCTATGGAAGTTTCATTAAAGTTATCAAACTAACTTTATTTTTTTTTGGAGTAATTTCGTTAGCTAAAAATAATGTATTGGTATATGTATCAAATACTATTAAATGGAGTTTAACCGATATTATTTAATAATACACTTATTAACAATATATATTACTCATAACTCGCAGACGATATTAATTGTTCAAACCCTCTTTCAAAAAAATATTTACTATCCGTATTTAATCTGATTTATATTACAGTATGCTTATAGGATTTGGTTAACTCTTATATAGTTTACCGATTATATCTAATTACCGTTTAATAACATATATAATAATGAATCTATCTTATCAAGTTAGTTAGCTCGGGGTTCAAGCTCAGTTCTAAAATACCATGTAAATGATAACTTAAAAAATCATAATTCTACATTAATTATATTTAATTAACTGGACATGAAAAAGAGGATTAAACTCATCTGTTGTATTTGTGTGAAGAACATTAATTCATAACTATACTATTGATGGATTTCAAATCAGATAGTAATAAATCAATCATATATGCGTAGGGTAAAAATATAATTTCCTATAGTATATGATTACTAACTCTGGCAAACTGCAGACAACTGATAAAAACAAGGCACCCTATTCCAAGTGTTATCAGATGATTCCATTTTGATACACATAGTATCGTTGTAGTTTTTTATCATTTGATCATTCATGTTCACGTATGGATTCTTTACTCTCTCTATGAAAACGTTAATGTTAGTATAGTGTATAAATCATGTTCTCACAATTTAGATATTATTTAACATAGATCAATGACAATACTCATAACAATATATGCTGCATTATATCCAATATAGTATATATGCCGAAGCGAATATGAAATATACTTTTAATGACTTGTTCTCATATGAATTTCACTCTCACACTATCTAAATAAATATATTTTTATGATATATAATAATTAATTATGATTTTATCCATGGAATATTTAAAAAATAAAATCTTTATTCAGATATACATCAAATTAATTTACTTAACGATTACTTAACAATAATTCTAATTGCAATAGTTATACACTTTTTAAGCTATTGGAATATTAAATAATTACTGATGTAATGAATATATGTTAGTATATAACTGCTGAATAATAACTATATTTTTTTTATCAATACCCGATATAGTCTAATCATATATGATTCGACTATATTCCCTAACTTAATTTAAATAGGATATGTTCTCTGTTAGCTCCGATCCAATATCTGTCATTTAATTGGTGTCCTTTTAATTTCATCTTATTCATAAGTTCTGTCTCTTCATGTCCACTCATTTCTATTAAGTTTCCTTTATTGTTGTGAGCACAGAGACGTTGGGCCGCATACCAAGAGAAAGCCCCTCCCATTTGCGAAAAGTGGGTGGAGCCTAGCATACGAAGAACACATATTCCTTTGTCGCCGATATTATAATAAAAAGAACAGTTTGTGCTGTCGATTTTTCCTGTAAAGTTTTGCATTTTATTACGATATAAGATATCATATAAATACATGTTAAAGATATGAATGGGCAATGCAATGGCCAGTATAGTATACAATGTACATACATAACATATATCTTCCAGTATAAAGTGGTCTCGGTAATTTGTAATCAAAACTAGTATACGAGATAGAATATTATATTAATAGATAATTTTCTATGCTATATATCTATGATTACGGTATTTAATAAATTTTATTTTCTATAAATTTGTAGAATATAATTGATATCCTATATAAAGCATTATTAAGTAAGACGCTACTTCGTCGTCGTATCTATATGCAGATATATATTCAATATTAAAACCGGTAAAAGATCAATTGATCAAGTAAGTTAAAAAAGTAATTAATAATTCCGAAAATCCTTAACATTTTACGTGGTTGCAATAATTATGAAATTTGCATTTGGAGCCTATTTATAAAAGTAATATTTCCTACGGATCAGGAATAAGCGACTCGACAACTATTGAGATTATAAACCCCGAAACTGATACGCTGGTATTCGGTACCTAGATATCGCTGTATTGATGTTTCAGAATTATGCAGTATATTCGACTAACGTGGCTCGTATGCGAAGTGCCAACACGATCAATGGTTGCACGAGACTCTATATACTCTATTCTAGTACATAAGTAATTGATATTGAATATTCCGTCGCACCAGTTATTTCTTTCTACTCAGTTATATATATTTAGAAACACCGCAGAAGTACACACTTAAGACACCCTCCTACTGTTAATTTAAACAGCACGTGAAATAACATAGATATGTGGTTTGTAAATATTTTGCTATTCATTTTTAGTCGGTAAATAGCTATATCTTCTAGCATCGGGTATATGTATAGATTTGTGATTTCCTGAGTAGTAAAGTTTAATGAATATATATAATCATTTTAGAAAGGATACTCTAGATATCATTAATAATTAGATATATTCATGATAGAATATATTGTACAGTTAGAAGCATATATCTATCATCCATAACGTTGTTTATTTGCACACAAACAATTACACACACACACACACCCACACACATATATATATATATATATATATATATATATATATATATATATATATATACTGAATGAATACAAGGGTATACCGTACTGGCAGAGTGCGTATTTCGGTGAATTCTCTCCTCTTCCTGTGCAAGAGTTGGCAATGTAAACCCAACTTTCAGAGTTCGTAGTCATTTGCATCGACACACAAGTTTTCAATACTTCCGAATTATCAGGTTCATTGTCTCTCCACATTCTTTTGGAAGTGTTGGAATTTTCTTTGGAAACTACATTTAATTATCAGTTGAATTTATTAACTTAGCCTTATTTAGTTAACGATTATCTTAATAATTAGTTTATCTATTAAAATCGTTATCTCTTAAAGGTTCTAATTGATATTAAATGGCTTCTTGGCTGCGTTTGTGATTGGATACAATTGTCCTTTGATTAGGTTTATTTCATACAATGTACGCCGTACTTTGTACGGTATATAGGGTACAATGTACAATGTACATTATATAAGTTGACGTATTATATGATATAGAATATTATGTGGTAGTTCGAAATTTAACTTTTAGAATTCTTATAGTAATCTATTGTTATAAATCATGATATCTAAATAAAGATCAATACTGTAATAAATGCTATATTCATTACAATACACGGTGAAATTTCTATAGCAAATAATATCAATTGTGTATTGTTAATTATGAGCATAGCTCCGTGTTAAAAAGAATTTGAAATGCAACTGAAACAAGATGAAGATGTGTTTCACCCTGTGACAATATTCCCCATCAACAGTATGACATATAATAACTGATATATTAACATATTATCTATAGCATGCATGCCTTACGTATTATGTTGATGTATCAGATGTAAACATATTCGCAGCCAATTTATTAATATTAATAACTACATTATTGATCAAATATAGAAGAATCTCAATCTACTTTTTCAAATAACTTTATAATACCATTTATTATGGTTTATGAAATATATAATTATTACTAAAAATTAAAAATACACACAATCACTTAAAATATTTATGAGTATATCTAATTTATTATTCAGAAATTGTATGTCCATTTTTTAGTATACTATTTGTATTCAATGTATATTCAATTGTATTCAATTATATCAATCAATTTCAATTGTTTCACTGAATAAAAAAAGCTAGTAGGAATATTAATATATACACATACTCCTATAGCTATACCTGCATACTATATTATATGTACCTACTCCTATACATATACCTGCATACTATATTATATATACATACTCCTATACCTGCATACTATATTATATATACATACTCCTATAGCTATACCTTCATACTATATTATATACACATACTCCTATAGCTATACCTGCATACTATATTATATATACATACTCCTATATCTATACCTTCATACTATATTATATATACATAATCCTATAGCTATACATGCATACTATATTATATATACATACTCCTACACCTATACATGCATACTTTATTATATATAATAATTTATCATAGTTAATAACTTGTTTATCTATATAGACTTTATTTAGTTTACGAAAATTACCCAATACGGATACGACTCTACTCCGACTATGGTCGAATATACTCGACTACATTTAGTACTTATTCAGATGTATTCCTGAATAGACTGTAGGAAAATTTAAGAATACGCTAGAATTTTTAAAAGTTTCCTACTAGATAAACTTTCATTATTAAAATTAACTCAATACAATACTTTTGAAAATGATTAAGTATAAGAATAAACTATTGTCGTATTTGTTCTATATACTTGCTACCCATCAATTATATCACAATGCAATTCACTATGGTTAACTATAATTTATATGCTAACTACATATAATACGAAATATAATATTATCTACTGCGTAGCTGCTCAACTGCATAATGCCTAATTAATTACATAAATAGCTACAAAATAATAATCTACCCATAAACTTGAAAAAATAACTTTAATAATAACAAAACTAATTCCACTACTAACTTTTTAAGTATCTACCTATAGATTAAACTAATTACTTATAGGTTTCTTTACTGAAAAATAAACTTATATAAATAAACCAATATAAATTATTCTGCCAAATGTATTAAATCTCAGCAATCTACAACCATAAATTCATTTCAAGTCTACACTTAACAATATCATAATAATCTTATACATTACCTATCTATTAAGATTACAAATTAAAAGCTATATATTTAATATGATACAATCATATATATTCATTAAAATCATCTTTACACAAAATACGGAAAACTACTCAACTAGGATTACGGAACTAAGGCAACACCTAAATTGGATGTCTACGGCAAATTCGATTACCGGCAAATTCTAAACGATACTTCCAAAAACTATCATATGTAGATGAACGCATGATATACTTGTAACAACAAAAACA
>OZ038313.1:38892301-38927661 GCA_964035775.1 Osedax frankpressi
TGTATATATGGATATATATTTCCATGTATATATATATATATTGAGTACGTTGCATATTAGTCGAGTATATTATATGTAAAATGCAATTGTGACTATATAAAGATAATTTTTTTTAAATTGTTATCTATTAGATGTATAATTCTAAATAAAGGCACACTAAATTTAATTTCTATTATATTTAACTATTTATACAGACATGTGAAGAAAGTAATTATGACGACCACCCACGCACAACATCGCACAACATGATAATGGGATGTGAGACTCGCGCACACGCGTATCTAAAGGTACCGAGATGGAGAGGGAGAGGGAGAGGGAGAGAGAGAGGGAGAGGGAGAGGGAGAGGAGAGGGAGAGGGAGAGGGAGAGGGAGAGGGAGAGGGAGAGGGAGAGGGAGAGGGAGAGGGAGAGGGAGAGGGAGAGGAGAGGAGAGGGAGAGGGAGAGGGAGAGGGAGAGGGAGAGGGAGAGGAGAGGGAGAGGGAGAGGGAGAGGGAGAGGGAGAGGGAGAGGGAGAGGAGAGGGAGAGGGAGAGGGAGAGGGAGAGGGAGAGGGAGAGGGAGAGGGAGAGGGAGAGGGAGAGGGAGAGGAGAGGGAGAGGGAGAGGGAGAGGGAGAGGGAGAGGGAGGGGGAGGGGGAGGGGGAGGGGAGGGGAGGGGAGAGGGAGAGGGAGAGGGAGAGGGAGAGGGAGAGGGAGAGGGAGAGGGAGACATCATAACCAGTTAGATGATAAACAACAATAACAACACTGCACCGCGTAATTAATGTCGCCTGATGGACGAACTAGAATAAAAAACAACCCACTTCCAGATGTTGGAATACAAAACCCTAGCGACTATATAATGCACGTGTAATTGTTATGTATATGTAACGGGGAGATGTGGATATTTATAATTCGATGGAAATGCTCAGGGGTAATTTATTATATTATATCTCCGTTATTTTGTTAGCGTTATATTATGTAATACTATGCTATATTTTTCATAACCACGTAAAACACCTTCAAACGTAATATATACTAATGTTTCTTTACTCACACGAAGAATACATGCTTTACTATTGTATAGATCAAAACATTTTATTAAGTGAAAGCAGACGATAACTGATGTATTCGAACCTGCCTGAATTTCAGCTAGAGATAAACAAATTTACTTTCGAAACGATTTCCATAATTACCTGTCAAAACAGGACTATAGTCCTAGATATATCTTCGATGTAGGTTTATTTATGGACAATGCGATAGCGCCATGATAGATAACAGTAATTACGCATGATAGCAATGATAATCGAAATGAAATCATCCTTGAAATAAACAAGACCTAGCGGTAATTTCTATTTTATTGTTAGGATGTATGTCCTTGTATTTCAACAGATCAACAGTCGTCAACAATAATGACCGATGATAATAGGTTTCATTATGTAAACAATTGTCAAGTTAGACAAGTGAATCGTTGTTCCTGATTCATTTATTACCAAATGCTACCAACATTAAATAAGTATAATCAAATATATATGTTTATATAATCAAGAGTATGTTTGATATATATCTTTAAATCTACATTCGATATACGTATTATGGGCTAGCGTATAAATAGTACTAGTAAATTAAGATGAGTTTACTTATAATGAGTTGATTTTTATGAGGTGGAATGACTTATTATGGTTGGTTTGAGCGAGATTGAATTGATATTTTCAAAAGTGCAACGGAACTAGCAGTGAGGATTGTAAAGGAATGAAAAAAATACAAGGGATGGAAGATGGAGATAATGAGAGGAAGCGAGAAATATAAAAATTAAATGTAAATAAAGGATGGGAGTAAAAAACTGTGTATACCATATATTTTTGTATTCAATGAAATGATAAGTAAATTCGAGAATAGAAGTACACGATCCAGATACAATGCGAAGGAATGCGACAGAAATAACTAATGTAGCTTGTATTCGAGTAGGTAATACGGATTATATAAATATACCAGTTGTAGTATCGCAGCCCCCTTTATATAGAGGAGGGTATACGATCAATGAGGAAACATATTCCGAGGAGGAATTACATAAGTAGCATTTGTTTTGATGGCATATGGCGAGTAGTGGACGATTGTAATAATAAATGCTGAACGGAAAGTGTGGTGTGCGATAATAAATAGTGTGTTTGGTGTATAATGAGCGGATAGTGTGTTAGGCGATTATAAAGTACGTAGTGTTTGGTGTGCGGATAGTACGATGTGCGGTTATAAAGATTGTATTTGGTGTGCGGATAGTATGGTATGCGATTACAAAGAGTGTATTGGTGAGCGGATAGTGTGGTATACGATTATAAAGAATGTAATGTTTGGAGTGCGGATAGTGTGGTGCGTAGTGTGTAAAGAGTGTAATGTGTGATAGCGGATATTATAGTTTGCTGATAGTGTTGTGTGCGGTGTGCAAATAGTGTAGTGTGTAGTACCAAAAAGTGAGGTATGTTGTGTGCGGAAAGTATTATGTGTAATGTAGTGAGGTAGTCCTATATGAGTAGAGATATTATTATATGTAGTGAGTTAGTGATAGGTATATTAATGTATATTGGGGTAGTTGTAAGTATAGTGAGGTAGTGGTAGGTTTAATTAAGAAATAATAGGTTTACTGAGTTAATGATATATCTAGTGAGGATATGGTAAGTTTAGTTAGGAGAAATAGATATTAGAATAGAAGTAGATATAGTGGGGGGGAGTAGATGGAGTGAAGGAGATGTAGATGGAGTGAGGGAGAGGTAGGTGGAGTGAGGGAGAGGTATATGGAATGAGGAAGAGGTAGATGGAGATAGTGAGAGGTACATGGAGTGAGGGAGAGGTAGATGGAGTTAGGGAGAGGTAGATGGAGTGAGGGAGAGGTAGATGGAGTGAGGGAGAGGTAGATGGAATGAGAGAGAGGTAAATGGAATGTGGGAGAGGTAGATGGAATGAGAGAGAGGTAGATGGAATGAGAGAGATGTAGATGAAGTGAGGGAGAGGTAGATGGAATGAGGAAGAGGTAGATGGAGATAGTGAGAGGTACATGGAGTGAGGGAGAGGTAGATGGAGTTAGGGAGAGGTAGATAGAGTGAGGGAGAGGTAGATGGAGTGAGGGAGAGGTAGATGGAATGAGAAAGAGGTAAATGGAATGTGGGAGAGGTAGATGGAATGAGAGAGAGGTAGATGGAATGAGAGAGAGGTAGATGAAGTGAGGGAGAGGTAGATGGAGTTAGGGAGAGTAGATGGAGTGAGATCTATTAGGATGAAAACAATAAGCATTAAAACATTTATAACTGGCATACTATTTATATTGATATAGTTGTTTTTTAATAGAATAATAACACTAATATTAATATTTGTTAAGGTATAGGTTTTTAGTATTATATAACTGATATCACACATTATACATATACTGCACTCATCCACTATTCTCACACACTATACTCATATATATATATATATATATATATATATATTACAGATATAATATAACCATGCATTGAACATATCTATTATAGTCATGTATTATAACCATATAATGTAGATATGTAATGCATTTATGTGTTATTACTATGCGATATATTCATGTGTTTATGTGTGTGTTTGTGTTTGCATATGTGTGTAATACAGTCATTCGCAGTATTAAATATATGATGCCGGAAATTAATAAACGGAAGTTGATACATTGACCTCTGGTTGTTGACCTCTAGTTGTGGGGTCAACATACCCGGAAAACGCATTAATGAAAAATATATACACTGCGATGTATATTAATATATTCCCTAGTGCATTCGTTGTTTTAAATATTGCATTTTTTTAATATCTAGAATATTAATAATATCTAGAACGAGCCCGGACTATATCGATATGTACTTGATATGATAATTATATATAGTAACTTTTTAAATGTTCATTTTCCCATGTAACGAATTACAATAGAGTGACGTAATATGTAGATATTTAATATTCAGAATTAATTAGAATTGATACATTCCACATTAAAAATAAGTTGAAATAGTGTATACATGTTAATATATTATATTTCTTTTATTGGTATTAATATACGTTATAAACTCTATGTTAATACATAATAGTAAATGTTTAACAACAATTAGTTATATAAAGTAACCTGTTCATAATCCCTGCTAAGGAAGTCGATTTAAGGAAGAAGTCACCGGAGATTGAGACGATTGGGAGGCGATATTAGTAGGTTACGCCCAGATCGAAAGTCAGGTAGTGGGTGTATTTGTGGATGTAGTATCAAGTTTGGTTTTGAGCGATGCAGATATCTTGGCCAAGATGTTATCAAAGTTATGCAATCCTCAGTGTATTCTATAAATCAATTAAACTTTAGATTAGCACGAAGAAAGTATTGTTATTCGTATAGATTATATATATATATTGATTGGATAACAATAGTAATCTCATCAATTGTAATAAGGAATACAATATAATTAATACATATAATTATAAAGAGTAGAAAGTATCTAGTGTTGAGAGTATATATAATGCTATTATATATACTCTCAACACTGTTATATACATTATTTATCTCTCTACGCAGATAACATGTGTTTGTGTCATATGCCATCTCTTCACATGGTCATGCGTGTAAAGCAATATATATAGCCGCATTCCTAATAAGAATACCGTAATTGGGTTCATGGCTTGAGTAAAAATCTCACACTGTAAAGTATGGGACTAAAATGACTATATTATATGTAGTTTTCCTATATAATAGTATACAATAATGGCATACAAAAATGGTAGAAACTGTCATAACGATGCATTTAATTACCATAGACTTAATCACCATACATTTAATCACCATAGATTATAGAGTATGCCTCAGAATTGGAGGTGTGGCAATTAGACATTTAATATACTCCATTGGGTGAAGATAATAATATAATTATAATTCTAGTTTTAATAACTGTATGCAATATACGGGCATTTATAGCCACCTATAATTCTATAAATAGAACATAATGCCTAGAAACTATTATTTAATTCCGATAAAATTCTACAGTAAAATGTACACTTTTCTTATTAAATGATGTATATATACCATGATATATATATATACATATATATATATATATATATATATATATATATACATTAAGGATATAATGTGGTGATATATGTTAGAATTTAAATGCGTATTATAATATCACGAAGAATTTTTTTTTTAATACAGTCCGATTTTAAAATTAAACTTATAATCGGTGTTATCCAGATAGGAATGAAGATTGTATAATAGGTAGAAGTTTATAACCGAATTTATGTTTTATTGTAATGTTTTTTTAAACTTTAAGTTTAAATCTAAATTGTAAATAACTTAAATAACCAAAGATAATTTAAAATGTATTTTCAATGTGTAGACATACTATATTATCAAAGTTTATCTATAATATGCTTATATATAAGGCAGTGTAATGTATCACTAATCACATAATTATACAGGACTCCTCAAACAACCTAGTTATCATTACGGACTAAACGTCAAACTACCAATTATAAGTTATCGCCGACTGGCGTCTACTTCAGTTCTCGCTCACCCAAATCTTCTGACGCGCCAATTTTACCAATTCGCGAATCCAAATTAACTAGAAATCCTATGCAGTATATTCGGGTGCGATTATTTATCTTTATTTGATTGTAAACTATGATTAATATATAATAATTAATAAGTATAATATAATTCTATATTATGTTGAAAAGTTATATTGAAATAGAACACTACATATAATAGTATATAATATAATAGAATTATATATAATTTTTAATGTAATTAACTTTCTTTGAAACAATGAAACTAAATCATCTCTTCTAAGTTAACTTATGTAAGGTGTTGTGAATGTATGAGTATGTAAGAGTGTGTAAATATATGTATATAAGTGTAGGTGTGTATTTTTTATGTATATTACTATTAGTGTGTGTGCGTGTATGCATGTGTTCTTGAGTGCTTGTGTATGTATATTCATGCATATGCATATATACATATATGTATGTAGTTGTATATGTGTTAGCTCGTATATAAATATCGGTTGTATTTGTACACGGTATCTTGTTGTCGTATACTATAAACCGGAAATGTACTAAACAGAGTATTGAAAGTACTCAACACCACGTTATACACATTAATAAGGCACGCCACGGCACAGGTGTGTTAGTTCACATGTAGATGTGGAATGAGATAGCCAGAGATGTAAGGGCAGTGTGTTAATAATGTCGTCTGTATGACTCTCTAACATCTGATTAAATATGAACGCTTATTACATTCACTTTTAATAAGCACTTTATGAGATAACTAATGAGATAACTTAATGAGATATACTTAATGAGGTAACTATAATAATTTATTTATATATTATATGGTTTATTATAATTTATAAAATCGTATAAGATAAATTAAAACTTTTTCAAGATGCCATTAAAATGTTATTAAATGTTATTAAAATTCACACAGATACTTGAAATTTCTAAAATGTATTACAATAAGTAAAATAGTCTGCTTTTTTATTTAAATATAAATTATATTTGCTAAGCATTTAGATTTTCTAATAATATAATTATTCAATAAATGTATCCAATAAGCTATAATATATAATATTTATACATTATGCTATTTATATCACATCTGTTATTTGATTCACTCTGCTCGTGCCATTACAAAAACAATTTAGTTGTAAGCTAAGATCGGTAGAATATTCAACCTGCTCACAAAGTGCAAAAGCACATAATTGATGGTCATTTAAAGTGACGGTTCTCTGTAATTGTACCGTAACCCGGAGTCGGGGATCAATTATTGATTATATAACATCACATCGATTAGAAAGTGACTTTTGATGATTATTTAATTACATTTTGATACCAGTTTACAAGTCTACCAATGATACTCTTATTTATAAAAAAATCAATACATTAATAAAGGTAAATATAATATATTATCAATAATTCTCTACTTTTGGATTAGATACTTTCCTCTATTCGTGAACTATACTTCAGGATAAGCTACACTAAAATAAACATGTATCAGGTGTATTACTCTGATAAAATATCATGTGAATTAATGAGCTCAATGTATGACTTATTTTATATTTACATACATTTTATATATATATATATATATATATATATATATATATACTATATATGTATATATGTATATATTTATAAGATAACAGAGATGAGATTGGTAATGTGTGACAACTAAATGAACTACCTCCTCTATTTTCTCTTAGTCATATCTCATCAGTCATATCGCGTAAGAGATTATATAATGTTATGAACGAGATGCATAATTTGAATATATTTAATTATGATAATCCTATTCATATTTATAAAAAGAGATAATAAATAATAACTAGATTAGTTTTCTGTTTTAAATTTTTGTTTTATTATTAACTGGATTCACTTTTAAAATCGTAACATTAATTACTATTATTAACTTATATACCTAATACTCAGATCATAATAAGTTTCAAAACACCGAGAGTTATGAAATAGTTGGTAATACACAGTACTAATATACACATACAAATTAAATTATAAAGTATGTACTAACACATTAGTGCGGAGTGTGTTTTGTTTGGTAATCCAATAATATGTGAGCGTTAAGTATTCATTAATAATGGTATGAATACCACATTAACATGATTTGAATATGTATAGAGAAGATACTAATACGAACATAGAGATACATATGGAGCGCACTGCGTGAACAAGGCAGATATAGTAGTGAACCTTACAAGCGGATGGCATACACTTGGGCGTGTCAATTACTGCGACACGCCTTTACGACACGCCTTTACGACACGCCTCACGACTCACTCCGTAGACACGCCCCCCTTTAACCTAGCCTATCAGTAGAAACTGATTCGCCGTTTAGAGGTAAAAAGGCGATCCAGAGTTGGAGCGGGGCTGTGTAACACTATCCTATATAGTCTGGACCTCTGCGAGCCCTAATAGCATCCCTATAGTCGCTTCCACGACGCCGAACCTTCGCCTATACTGGATATACATACACGTACGCGTTACGGTAACCCGACCGCTAGGAACAACAAACACCGCGATGTAATTATTACAAGTAACGGGTTCACTGGCGGCCTAAGCATTTAATATCGAATTCAATATTACGGAACATGAAACTATATAGCATTGTATAACTTACATTATGTAATACACCGTAATAACCATACATAACATCAACCCACACACACACACACACACCTTGGCAAATACTCTCGCACACACATACAAACGCAATCACAATTGTATATGTATGTGTGTTGAGATATTCTAATGCATATAAGATATGTTGTTTCAAAGGCTTGCGCAATATGATATGCAGAGATCACCGTATAATTATATAGTATATATTATACAGTATTCATTATATAATAGTCATTATACATTATAAATTATACGGTATACATTAGTGCAATGTTCCGTACGGTATTCAGGTAATATAACATACGCCGCACAATTTAAACTGTCTCTATACATCGTGCATTGCATATTTAATAGTGTACATTGTACACACCTACACTGTATGCGTGTGCGTACACTGTACGCGTGTATGTACACTATACGTATATACATACACGGTGTGTGGATGTTTTACTCAATAGTATCATCGATACTAATTTAAATACAAATAATGTCGATACTCGATACCTAATGTGTAGTCGTCAAATACAAAGTGTATACAATTTATATATCAATTTAAATACATGGGATAATGTTCTCATATGACGTGTTTCCCGTATGACCTTTAGTGGCCTTTAGTAACTTTATTAATGATCTAATACGATTAATATATGAATATCTATATATATATATATATATATATATATATAAATAAATGTATCATTTTCTAATTCAGTATTTCTATTGCCATAATTTATATGGATTCGAATTGCTTGCATAATTAGTTGGTGACCTTTGATAGATCCTTTCGACATGATATTTATATCAAGACCTCCGTTGGACATACTAATTTGGATATATTTAGTGTGAAATTCATATACCAATGATAATATGCGAATCTATGTGAATAATGGGAATTGCGTAGAACTGATTATGGGTGTCATATCGAGCTGACTACGTGATGCACAGGTGTCAGATAATGACCCCTGGCGGTGTTACGTAATCGATTAGGTAATGCGAAGTCGCCGGAGCATCGCAGGTATAAATTAAAATAGACCAACGTGTTGTGTTTATATAACGTCTGAGTTCGTCAACGTGAGATGGCATTATTACTTTTGTAGAATGAATGATAGGCTTTATAGGATATTACTTGGCTTCAAATCGATATATATAGTTACGTAATGCAGTTCCTCGGAATATATTAATTCGTTTATTGACAAACGCATCCCTCTATTTCGTAATTTTAATTAATTATTAGGCTTCTAATGAAATATATTTTCTACCCAAACTTTACTCTACCTTAAAGATAATATTGGTAAGGTAGTTCTTATATATATATATATATATACATATATATATATATATATATATATATATATATATATATATATATATATATATGTATTTACATTGATTGATTGCATTATAAATAAATTAAATATAGTCGAGTATCATCTGGTTATATTCCATTACTAATCTATATATTCCGAGATAACTAGAATAACAGTCTTATGTGTAATGGACCTATAAGTGTTATATAGAGTACACGTATATAACCAGTATAATAATATTGACCTATATATTGTTATCCAGCTCCTCAAAATATATAGTACTATAATATATAGTATATTTAATATTTTATATAATTATTATTATCATATAATAGTAACACCCACCCAAACATTTATAAGAAAACCACTCCTCCATCAGACGATCCTATTCCTTACATTTAATCCATACCCTAACATACTACAATTAAGATTTCTTGTTAATCATTACTACTTAACTAGACCTGTATTTCCCTACCTTCGATTCCCTTCCTCACCTACTTACTCACTTTACTTTCCCTATACTCTATTTCCTTCCTCTGCACTTTACAACACTCCAATCTACTCCAATACAATTCATCCATTCCACTCCACTCTACTCCACCCATCTACTCTCGTCTCCCGGGAAAAATACTAGGATTAAATCCTACGTGGGATGTTAATGTTCAGATAAGAAGCCCTAGAAGGATTAGTAGCAGTTCAAGGTCACGGTAAGGGATCATACAACAGTAGACGAGAATAAAGCTTAATAAATATGTCATATCAAAGGTCAAGAGTTTCTATTAAGAGTCCCTATTTATATGTAGAGTTCTATAGAAGTTGGCTTGACGTTAAAGTTAAAGTTGACGTATAAGTAGTTTACATATAATTTAGTAATAATTAATAAATAAACGATTATACAATATATATATATATATATATATATATGTAATCTTATATACTATACACAGTAACATTATAGTGTATATATATATTATGTGTGTGTATGTATTATATAATATATAATGATTTTTTGAATAATTCCAATATTATAGATATTTAGCTATTATTTGGTAATATTATTTCATCGTGTGAGAATCATCAAGTGCAGAATCATCAACCCAGTTACCGGAAACGACCTTTGACATCCGGTTTGTCGACTTCCGACTCTAGCGAACTCTCAGTGTAATGTACGCGACTATTCGAATGTGATGAAGATGGAGAGTGAGAGAGAGCTGGAGTAACTAGCTGAGTGATTGTGAATGTATTGGGATATTATAAAGAGTGAGTAAGTACTTATAAACAGAATAAGTAACTTATTTTATAACAATAAGTAACTTATTCGTTACAATACCTCGCTATAGTGAGCCAAATAAATTGTATAAGAGGTGTCAATAGTTAGGTGAGTGAGATATATGGTAATGTAAGTAGGAGTGATTTGGTGAGTGGTAATGTAAGTAGGAGTGGTTTAGTGAGTGATAATGTAAGTAGGAGTGATGTGGTGAGTGATGATATAAGTAGTTGAGTTTGTCTGCTTAAAAATTCCAATACACTGTATAAATAATTATAATAGAGTTTGTATCTCACTAGATAAAATTGCAGTTATGTCATATACCAGCAAATATGTGGACATATGGACTATATCGAGGCTTTACTTCTTTACACATCGCTAGCTAGATGAGAGGGGAGAGGGGAGAGGATGGGGAGAGGAGAGGGGGAGAGGAGAGGGGGAGAGGAGAGGGGGAGAGGAGAGGGAGAGGGAATATAGCGAGAGATCATATCGAGCAACACGATATAAGAACAAGCCAAGCGTTTTAAATTATTTTTCTATTATATACTTATTACGGTGTATATGTTTTACCCGGAATATTACTCATAACCAGACATATATTGTATATATCCAATATTCATAAGATATTATTCATAAACGCAAAGTATGCAATATTAACATAAATAACCTTCTGCCAAGGCAGATATAATATTTGAGATATGAATTCCGTTTTTATTTTCAATCAAAGTTGCGATAAAAACTAAGTAGGCGTGTTGTCTAGTATTACCCAATAAATTATTTTAGTAACTATACAAATATACTTTGATTTAAACCTACAACTGTATCTAGTTACTAATGCTTGTCATAAAATCACCGGTATTATATAACAATGGAATTATGAACAGCAGTTTGAATTGTAAACACAATTACGAATGGCTTCTTAACTTTATATGATAAATGCAGTAATAATATAGTATGTAGAATAATTAAAAGAATAAAACTATATATAAGATCTATAGATATTATAGATCTAATGAATACCAATGTACTACAATGATCTTATGACGATATTAAGTATAGCAATGTATATACCAATTGTAATATAGATACTTTAGTATAGAAATAGGGTGACAGTAATCGAGGTCATAAGTTAACCGGTGTTAACCTAACCGGCGTTAACCTCGACGACAGTTCCTCTTGATAATAGGACATCGTAACTACAATAATGGACACATCGGCCAAGCGGAGGACACTCGTCGGTTAGATTGTAGTTAATATCGAAGTGAGAACATCAAATTAATCACCGCTATACACATATAAAGATTAAACTACACATATCAATTTAGATATCTGGGGTCGTATCTAAATATCTCTACATATAAACCCATATGTATATAGTGTTTACTTTATACATATGTCATTATACACGTAATTCAATTGGTTTCTGTGTGGATACTAGTAGGTGTGCCGGGATAGAATATGTATTGGTTAATATACGGTGAACATATGTCAAGACTTCTATAGAATACTTTGCAATAAAGAATGAGTGAGTATGCTATATTTATAGAGTAGAGTATGAGCAGTGTAGTAAGTAGAGTATGAAATTAATTATTACGAATATAAATATAACAATGATACGTGCAGTGCGTAGGTTATTGACAAGTGTCAGATGTCACGAGATTAGTACATTAACCGGTTAATGAAGATTTATCAAATCTACATGTTATTAAATATACATTATTATTCAATGGTAATATATGAAATATTGAGGATATGCAATGAAATGCCCAGGAGTGCCCAATAACGGATAATTTGCATATAGTATGTGGTCGCCTTATAAAACTAGATATACTTCTAAAACAGGATCTCGAAGGCTTTCCTATCCGCGTATAACGGGAATAGCTGTTTAGTGACATCTGCGGGTGTCACTTTCACTGTTGGAAGCTCGCCGACTGTTACATAATTAGGTCGGATTGCATAATGCGGATTTACGTCACAGTCGCTAATTAATTAACGGTCAGAAGATGCCAAGACAATAACACTATCTGTCAGATATTATCTATTTCAGTTGTGGTGTGGTGCGAGTGCGGTAATTGGTAATAACACCAGGCTTTTGTACTCTCTCGCAATGTAAGAAGGTCTAGGAAGAAGATCGCTGACCACCCCAGGGAATCTAACTAGAGATAGTAATACTTTTGACTGATTAAAGAATGCCAAGTATTTATATTGTTCTCCCACATTATATAATCGCTTATTGTTAGCGTATCTCTGAGAGGGTCGATCTGAGTCACAATGAGATAGTTATGCAATATAATCTGTTATGATAATATAATGCACATGAGATAATTAGGTAGTGTTGGGTAGTACTAGTTGGTGCTAGGTATAGACTATATATACATACTAACATCTATTGTATACATCATTATACTAGCCTCAATCGTTATTGTTATAATTTGTTTTGACTCTGCATTATGTGAATAAATGTAATGGTCTCGATATCGGTTGTAGCTTTTAATAAAACTTCTCACTTAATTTACTTTATCTTCTTCCCAAGTGTAGCAAGTGTATCATCTCTCTGCACTTACACTAGCTGCCGTACACCTCTCCTACACAATAACCTCAACCTATAACTAATTCATAATATGCCAAAGTAGGATGGTGTAATATATACCCGCGTAACGGATCTAGGAGCATGAGGTGTATACAGATAGGCACAGTGTAACCTTTCTCTAGTTACCCTATACACTGAGAACATTTCATGGTGACAGCATTTCATATTGCCGGAGAACAAACATGTTATGCAATGGCATACCAATGCACGACATATAATAGAAGCTATATACAGAGACTTGATCAGCTATATATAGTGCATTACGAACTAAGTATTATTTTCACTATTATTTAAAACGTATCGGGGAGGCATTAGCTACATTCCGAAGTGACATAACGCCGGGCTATAGCGGTGCCATCTCCAACATTGTGTGTTCTGTGTATAGTGTACAATGTGCATAGTACAGTATGCAATGTACACGGTACACTGTACAGTATATGCGTGTGAATAGAGTATGTAACACGAGGACAATACTAACCGTTAGTAACGAGTAGTTTTAACAGACTAATTACCCGGAATTGAAGCGACAACAAACGTAAACAGCCTATTATAATATATATATATAATATATATAGTATACTATTGTATGCTATTTGTAATATAGAAATGTCTGCATCATTAGCAATGGGATATAAATTCTATAAAGTAACATACGATATATAGCCAACATATCATTTGTAAGTGTGTGATCACATGACCCGATTACATATAAATACTCTATAATATATTTAATTATCTAACGATATGTCTATATATACCTTGTAATAACTCTAGTAGTTGTTTTTTTGTCGATATACTGACTACTAGTCAGGTACATCGTATATTTACATCGTATATTTCTGTAGTATATTTACATCAAAGCGTACATTTATGCCCCTAGAATGATGTTTTACGCAGTTTGATCATTTACATTATATTCATCACGTGATCACATCTGCCATTCAGTTTCGTATTGCCTATACGCGTTATCTGCATTTGATTTACGGGCGTAATAAAAACCTGTTAGTAAATATTCTTGCAAAGGTTTAATAGCCAAACTGTTGTTTTATGAATATTGTAATGGCCTTATTTTCTATAGAAAGCTCGTTGTATTTATTGTCCAATCGTATGTGTGCATGGAAAAAGGTGTTATCTGGTTTGTTGTATTTCTGGAACGGTAAGCTTTTGCAGCTGATGCCTAGAAGTTCCTGGAAATACTAGCTCGTACCATCGTTGTCTAGGCATTGTCTACCTGGTAGGATTATCGATTTCTTGGCTGGGCGTATCTAGTCGCGCACGCATTGCGTGCGTATACCTACGATGGTGAGTTATATCACGTAATTTACTTACGATGGAGTGTGACAGAATTATTGGCTTCCTAAAGGATCTCTACCCACATATACGTGGATAAAATTTCTAGTATGCAATATATGATGTGCACGATGCTTGGTATAGTTGTGCTTATTGAAATATAGAGAGAGAGAGAGAGCGAGTTAACTTTCTATATAATTCATTATCACTAATTTCTAATAATTTGGATATCTGCAGATAGACGATTTGATAAAAGAAATATGACTTATCGATACAATATGTATCGAATATATACACACCATGAGTGTGGTTATTGTTAAAGTGTACGTATATCAAACTCTACATACCACCAGACAGAATTGACATACCCTCTATAAGTAGCCAACAGAACATATTAATTATTTACGTATAGGATTAAGGGTTATGATATTTGTCTGTATTACGACCTTTGACCTTTACTGACCTTTACAATATATTTCACGCGTGTACTTAATTGGTGTAACTATTTTCGTATCTATATCACATAAACTATTAACACATATTCAGTTATACAGGTATACTATATAATAACACTTCAACGTTATCTATATAGATCAATATATATTTTACATAACATATACCAAATATGTTTTCCATAAATCAATTTTCCAGGAAGCAGACATAAAATTTACTTCTGAAGGATAAGACTTAAGAATGAGACTTGTGACTATTTTATAATTACTTATTGCTTGTTTAGAACTTGGTGAACTAGAAATGAAATTATTCTTATTTTTAGAATGTCTTAAAGCTTTTAGACTTTTATTCTAAATAAATTCTATGAAGTTTTGCTAAATGTCAATGATGTCATTAACCAATCAAATATCAGTAAATTATTATCATGATTACTATATACTATAGTAAATATTATTAAATATTATATTTATTAAATATTCTTTTTTTCTTGCTTAGTAATTTACTTTTACCGATTATTATATTAACTGTTTATAATTTACATTAATGTACACACACACGTATACATATATTAATATATATGTATATATTATATATATAGATATATATATATATATATATATATATATATATATATATATATATACATATAATTTATAATATCAATGATGTTATTGTAATGATAACATATTTTATATAAAATGCAAATATAATCAATATCTTATAAAATACATTAGAAAAATCAATCAATTACGGTATCCATAGTTACCGATGCACTAACAATAGACTACGTTTTGAGTTCACAATGGACACGCGATATATGCATTTCCATTACACAATGTCTGTCAAAACGTTGTCGTTTCCGATCACTTCCGGTTTAGCTGCGCTACTTCCTTTATATAATTATTAAGGCGTCATCGACACGTGCATGGGCGTATCTACCCACCAATTTCGGTAGGGACGAAACCTGTCAATAAAGTTGTCATTATCTACACCACACATCTGCAACTGTATAAAGGTCGCATCTTTTACGCCCGGGAAACAATCGAGTATCGATACGAGATGTACAGATACAGATCAGAGAATATAGTGGGCAGTTTATAGAATATACTTATTGCGCAAATACATGGAGTTGTATATATCAACTACATAACTAAATACGAAAGTACAGATTATATATTACCTACTCGGCATGTCGGTATAACGGGTATCATATTTAGTCTAACTGGTCTCTAAAATGTGTAAGTGGAAGCTAGTCTGTCTACGCATAAAAACGTGTGAGAGATTCTTAAATATCAGGCATAGCTGGCGTTATAATATCCCGTATGTTGGGGTCTGATAATGATTGGGTTTAATATTGATGAGGGTTAACATTAATGGGGCCTAACACTACTGAGGCTCACTATTATTTAGATCTAATAATATTGGGCTCTAATACATATAGAGTCCGACACTGTATAGTCTGACAATGCTATTATCTGACACGTCTGGGATCGTACACTGCCAGGATCTAACACTACTAGGGTTTAACACTGATAGGTACTTACATACACCTTCTATATTAATGCTGATATAATCATTTTTATTAGAAGTAAAACCATAAGAAGACAATACTGTATAGTAGCATAGAATAGTCATTATCTATTACAATTGACCATCTTCAGTGTATACACTGAAGTTCTATAGAACTGAATTCTTAATGAGACAAATTAAATGTATTGTAATGATGCCATATATATATTAATTATTATTCTAATTCATGTACCCTAGTGAATTGAAATTGTGGAATTGAAAAGAGAATAGGCCACTACTTCCGGTCACTTAAGCCCGCCACTATAGTCATTGGCAAACTGTCGTCTACAGATGGCATTTATGGACACCGAGTTGAGTGCGTATGTCTAGAGTGGCCGTGGAGATGTATTTTGACCCCGGGCACTTATACACTAGAGCTGTGTTCTCAAATTAGTGTTGAGAGAATGAACTCAGTCCAAGGTGACAATCTCCAAATGACGTTTGAACATACTTGAATTCGTAGTTTACAAGACAAAGGAGTTATTTGTAAAGTGAATCCTTGGAGACTAGATATTTACTATAATGCTGATCAAGCCAATATATATTACGTAATAAGGTTAAATTCTTTTTACCCCGCTATTAATAGCTATATAGATTATTACACCACTAACTTTTATTACAGTTGGTATACCTAGTATTCAGTAAACACTATTAATATACCATAGTACTAATATCTCTATGTTACTAATACTATAGTAATACCACGAACATCATCAAACACAGGCGATAATTGACCACGAACGCAGCATCGCCGGAAGTTATTATTTTCTCTATAATCCGCACCTGTGAGAACAAAGCGATTATGTAACTGCAGCATCTCGTAATCACTATGCTTATGATCACATAATTATATAATTATGACCTATATATATATCACGTGTGCCAGATGAACTGAAGTTATTGGTCATAATTACAAAACTAGAAGATATCGTAATTAGTATGCAAGGAACACTGTGTTTAAAGCATATTGATATATTATATTTGAAATATTCTAGGTTGGAAATTTCAAGAATCTAAAGATCAAAATTAAAGAGCTACAAATAATAGCTACACTAAAGAGCTACACTAAAGAGCTATACTAAAGAGCTATACTAAAGAGCTATACTAAAGAGCTATACTAAAGAGCTATACTAAAGAGCTATACTAAAGAGCTATACTAAAGAGCTATACTAAAGATCTATACTAAAGAGCTATACTAAAGAGCTATACTAAAGAGCTATACTAAAGAGCTATACTAAAGAGCTATACTAAAGAGCTATACTAAAGAGCTATACTAAAGAGCTATACTAAAGAGCTATACTAAAGAGCTACACTAAAGAGCTACTCTAAAGAGCTACACTAAAGAGCTACACTAAAGAGCTACACTAAAGAGCTACACTAAAGAGCTACACTAAAGAGCTATACTAAAGAGCTATACTAAAGAGCTATACTAAAGAGCTATACTAAAGAGCTATACTAAAGAGCTATACTAAAGAGCTATACTAAAGAGCTATACTAAAGAGCTATACTAAAGAGCTATACTAAAGAGCTATACTAAAGAGCTATACTAAAGAGCTATACTAAAGAGCTATACTAAAGAGCTATATTAAAGAGCTATACTAAAGAGCTATACTAAAGAGATATACTAAAGAGCTATACTAAAGAGCTATACTAAAGAGCTATACTAAAGAGCTATACTAAAGAGCTACACTAAAGAGCTACACTAAAGAGCTACACTAAATAGCTACACTAAAGAGCTACACTAAAGAGCTATACTAAAGAGCTATACTAAAGAGCTATACTAAAGAGCTATACTAAAGAGCTATACTAAAGAGCTATACTAAAGAGCTATACTAAAGAGCTATACTAAAGAGCTATAATAAAGAGCTATACTAAAGAGCTATACTAAAGGGCTATACTAAAGAGCTATACTGAAGAGCTATACTAAAGAGCTATACTAAAGGGCTATACTAAAGGGCTATACTAAAGAGCTATACTAAAGAGCTAAACTAAAGAGCTATACTAAAGAGCTATATTAAAGAGCTATACTAAAGAGCTATACTAAAGAGCTATACTAAAGAGCTATACTAAAGAGCTATACTAATGAGCTATACTAAAGAGCTATACTAAAGAGCTATACTAAAGAGCTATACTAAAGAGCTATACTAAAGAGCTACACTAAATAACCATATTAAAGAGATACACTAAATAGCTACACTAAATAGCTACACTAAATAGCTACACTAAATAGCTACACTAAATAGTCCCACTAAAGAGCCTCACTAAATAGCCCCACTAAAGAGCCTCACTAAAGAGCCCCACTAAAGAGCCTGATGCGTTCATGGTACAATTTGACTAATGTAAACATCCGTAATTCATTTATATGTAAATAAATGTAGTAGGTCTATTAGAAAATAGAATACTAAATTAGAAATATAAATAACTCATGACTAAATACCAAACTATTTATTATGTCATATGGATATATATATATATATATATATATATATATTATTGTTTTCATTTAATTTATAATGCTGCTATTATATTACTCGTTATCTCTCCCACTATCTTCCATCGCTTGTATTTAAACTTTACAGTCAGAAAAGTAATTTTGTGATATAAATCATATGCTAGAAACTAATATTATATATTTTTATGTGCGCATAAATATAAGAATATAATGAGATGGGTAAACAATATTATAAATTTGATATTTAAATAAATGCGGTTTTTCAATTTTTTTGCATACAGAGTCGCAGACATTTTCAATTAAATAACTTTCTATAAATCTAAATTAAGCCATATTTAGTAAATAATGGTGTAACAAAATATAAATTACATTCGGGTAAATGATAACCAAGGTTTTCGATCATTTTCTTTAGATATTATTATAATGTAACTATCTAATATCGATCAAGATGTTCGATAAGGAGCCCGAGAATTAAGGTTAACTTAACCAATGTAAACATATGCATGTGTATCCGCTAAAACCGTATAATCCACGATCTTCCCCATTAGCGATAGATGTTCTAATAACTAGTAAACATATTACTGTTGGGTTTATATATCCATTAATTCTTCAATGAAGCCTGCAACTGTATACAAACATAGATAACCTCGCACCTATTTTACTCATATCAATTTTGGTTTCCGAGATTGGTATAATTACTATACAGTATAAATAAGCACTAGACTAACATTAACATGGGTACTATCACACTATTAAAGGAAACAGAAAATATATATGATATGGGATAACAACTGCATAGATTATATTATCAGTTTATCCTATTTTTGTAGAATCATATCTAGTTTTAATATTTTTTATTTTTAATTATATTAATTGTTATTTATATATTTTCAATGGCTTTATATTATATGTTATTCTTATTACATAATAATTTTATTATTATGTAATGCATATTATAAATGCGATTCTTTTTTTATATGTTTAACTCTCGCTATATATTATTTAATATTCATCCCTTGATGAATATTAAAGAATATATAATATATAATTAAATTAGTTATTTAATAGTTCAATATAACCACCCATATGATAATGAAAATGTAAAAATTTATATTTGTATTAATTAAAATCCTTTTCTAGTCATATAACATCGTTTACTTTTGTTCTTATTATTTCCTAAATGTTATCGTGCAATTGATAATAGTTTAGATTTACACGAAATGTGTGTTTAGGTACAATTTAAAAAATTTGAAGTACTGGATCAATAATAGACAGTAAACAAAATGTCTAGGTCTATTTGCGAACTGGTTTTGTCCTCTCAAACATTCCATTCAATTCGACAATAAATGATAACACAGGATCCTATTATCTTAATACATCCTTTTAAACACCCATGCATTGAATTGTGTTTAGAAATTAACGGTTTTACGTATACTAATTTTCAATATAATTCCATATCATAACACCGCGGCTACATTACAGAGTATTAGTATCTAAGACTAAAAACTCGTGAGAAAACACAGCTAGACTATGAAACTCTCACGCTGGTATCTATAGAATAAGATGTGTATAAAACATATGACACACACTCAAATAATAATTGATAAATGTGGAGGGCCATTGAAATATATAGAGGACTAATGGATACGTTACAATAAACAATATGATGCGAAGTGCTATTTATTTAATGAATGTATAGGTGTGGATTTAATTACATATGCATATATACATATATATATATATATATATATATATATATATATATATATATATATTTATATATATATATATATATGCATATGAGAGTCAATACGAGATGTCGTTGTGGATAATACGGGCCATTAATCAAATCCATGGCCCAATTATTGACCTGAGCCTTTGGCCGATCAGTGGTCATCGGCTATTGTCCACCTTGACGCGGCAGATAGATAATGATACTATAATTACATATAGATAATGCTACTATAATTACAAAGGAATTATATATAACATATATGTTTATCTGTGATGTGCATTAAAAGTTATATTTGGTGTCATTCAATGAAATTTATAATGATTTTTATGTTGTATATATATAACTTATATCTATGTAATTATTGCTATCATACACATAAATTAGATAATTAAATTGCTTGAGATATGAGTTTATACATATATATATATACATATATATATATATATATATATATATATATATTCATATTAAGAACATATTTAATGAAAACAAATACACTATAAATGAAAGGCGACGTGAAAATGAGTTATAGAAAATATTGTATTTCTTTACATCTATGTTTCAAGAATAAATAAATGATCCAGGGGCTGATATTTAAAACTATTTTTAATTAATTTGTAACGGATACCTGTAGAAGCAGTGGAATACTTATTGGATCTGCTGTTTCTGTTGGAGGAATCGGAGTATCGGCAATATGGGCGTATTTAGCCCGGAGGGTAGCGCCATGCGTTTAGGCGTCTCCGAGTCTAGACCTAGGGTATATCCATACCTTGAACTACCATCCTTACCCTACTTCATGTGTAATCGTGACTTGGTGGGATGCACCCCATGCGAATCTAAATACATGAGATACGCAGTGGACCTCGCCATAGTCCTCTTAGAGAAAGAGACACACAAACACGCGGTGTAGGATATCTTAACAATATAGCTATTCTATGTGTATGTAAACATACGATACAGATTATATTATACATCGTATATCACATATATAGCTTATTCCTTATATGCATACTTCTGAGATATGGATTTCTCACTTACTCTGTACGTCGTACATTATATACAACCTTACACTATTTTGTATACTGTGCATTGTATATATATATATATATATATATATATATATATATATACATATATACAAAGGTGTGATAATCTACTATTGTATTTGAATTAATGTCATTTAATATCAACATAAATAGAACATTGAACATTTCAACAAAAAATATATAATTGTACTATCTAATCTAATAATATATAGCTATATATAGCATATGTAATTGTTTATGCACATACACTGTATGGTGTGCGTTATATAGTATATATATAGTTACTTAAAGTATAATTTATATTTAATGAATACATATAATTGTATACGTATTTGTGTATAGAAGTTTTTGATAATGTAATTGGAATTGTATATTCATCCACTTCAATATATATATAGCATATCACATATCAAATATAATATCTATAGGTGATTATATATTACAAACATACCTTAATCATAGTTTATAATAAATCATAATTAAAAGTATATGATAATAAAAGGAATGGTATTCAACAGAATATATATATATATATATATATATATATATATATATATATATATATATATAAATATATATATATATATATATATACAAAAATAAATGCATATATATATTATTTAGATCTATCAAGTAAGTTTTGTGATTAATTATAAAGGAGAACTGTTAATGCCATATAGATTCATTTCTAGAAAGTTCCAACGTATGTAAATAATATAATTACTACTTCCAATATTTTAGTTTTTAGTATAAATAAGTGTATGAACAAGACTTTTATTGCTCGTGTAAATACAAAATCTAGTCTTTTTATATTTGGTCGCAGAGTACGACATTTTCAGAGTAGGTTCGGGACCAGATTATTGCCGGGTAAAAACGCCCTAAGTAAAACAAAAATAACAATTATTGAAATTAAGCAAATTTAGGTGAAAATACACTAGATAGTTGAAAAGAGTGGATGTCGATTTGATTTAGATACACTAGATATTAATGTTAGATACTAGATATTAATGTTATACACTAGATAGTAATATTAGAAGAGTAACGCTACTACGATTTTATAAGGATTTATAATACCGAAGTTGAATTACAATATAATTACAATATTCAAGATATAAATATACTAAATAATTGAAAACATCCTTTTGATGTAAACAAATTTATAATATAAAATTTCAAACAAATTATATTTTAAAGTTTATGTGGTTGGCACCTTTTAAGAACATGACTGTGAAAGTATATTCAATATTTAGTCCAAGATTTATATCGATGATTTTGGATGAATTATGAATTTATTAGATTATTATTATATTATTAATATATATATCGCCGAAAGTAAACGGAATATCGAGTAAGTACTTTTTGTATTAACCAGAGTTGAAACTACATTAACTTGAACACTGAACCAACATGATGATAGGAGTGATATCGTAGTGTAATGCATAGAGTTCATTCTTGCGGCTTAGGTTGAGAGATCAATAGTAGTTTCATGAATGGTAAGATATAATCAGTTTACGAACGCGTGTGGGGTGTGTATGTATATGTGGGGTATACACGTGTGTGTATAGAGGTGTGTAGGTTGTTATGCATATATAAACTATTGTATGTTAATATGAATACTTGCTTATTGAAAAGGAACACATGATCAGTTGTTATAGAAGTTTGTAAAGGGCGTTAGAACTCTAATCTTACATCCGCTTACATCGCTGAAATTGACCAACTTTAATAATTGCGGTATTTATTTCCGATGACCACTGGCCAGTTATAGAACAAAATGCCTCATAAAGTGATGATGGTTAACAATGGTAAGCCATAACTATAACTATAGATAGTGGAACATATGTGGAATTGTCTAATACTGAACGACAATGGAGGGTTGACCAGTGGTCAGTCACCACTCAGTATTCTTATTGTTAGCTTTATGATAGAGGAAACTTGTTTATTATATGGTTTATGTTATAAACTGTTATGACTACAACTTACCCTACACCTTGCTCTACACCCTACCCTACATCCTACTCTACACCCTACCCTACCCTACACCCTACCCTATACTCTACTCTACAACATACCCTTCACCCTACCCTATCCCCTAGCCTACACCCTACCCCATACCCTACCCTACACCCTACCCTACATCTTACCATACATCCTACCCTAACCTACACCCGACCCTACACTCTACTCTACAACATACCCTACACCCTACCCTATCCCCTAGCATACACCCTAACCTACACCATAGCCTACACCCTACCATATACTCTACCCTACACCTACCCTACATCCTACCATACATCCTACTCTACCCTATACCCTACTCTTACACCATACCCTACAACCTACCCTATACCCTAGCATACACCCTAGCCTACACCCTAACCTACACCCTACTATATACCCTACCCTACACCTACCCTACACCCTACCCTCTACCCATAGCCTCACTTACTCTCATTATATTAACTACTATTTGTGTAGACTTTATGTTATTCTGTAAAATTACAGTCTAAGTTTATGCCAATATCAATATAGATGAGATCGGTGTTATTTAATGTTTATGAAATGCTTCTCATATCGTATGAGTTAAACCACTTCATAAGTACGTATCGTCTTTATGACTAAAATAGTTATTGCTATTGATACATTATCATAACTATTGCTACATTAATATTAACATTAACTAATGCGTGTAGTCCAGAAATAACATTAACAACGCTTGTGTATTCTATCGCAAATGTCAATACTGCATTGCTGGGGGCGATTTATGTTATAAGTGAGTGTGTCAATATGTACCGATGTGATATGGTTTGAGGTAGGGTAAAGGTAAGATAAATGTAGAGTAAAGGTGGGGGTAAAGGTATGGTAAATGTAGGGTAAAGGGAGGGTAAAGGTAGGGTAAAGGTAGGGTAAATGTAGGGTAAAGGTATGGTAAAGGTAGGGTAAAGGTAGGGTAAAGTTAGGGTAAAGGTAGGGTAAAGGTAGGGTAAAGGTAGGGTAAAGGTAGGGTAAAGGTAGGGTAAAGGTAGAGTAAGGTAAGGTAAATATAGGGTAAAGGTAGGGTAAAGGTAGAGTAAAGGTAGGGTAAAGGTAGAGTAAAGGTAGGGTAATGGTAGGGTAAAGGTAGGGTAAATGTAGGGTAAAGGTAGGGTAAAGGTAGGGTAAAGGTAGGGTAAAGGTAGGGTGAATGTAGGGTAAGATAAGGTAAATGTAGGGTAAAGGTAGGGTAAAGGTAGAGTAAAGGTGGGGTAAATGTAGGGTAAAGGTAGGGTAAAGGTAGGGTAAAGGTAGGGTAAATGTAGGGTAAAGGTAGGGTAAAGGTAGGGTAAAGGTAGGGTAAAGTTAGGGTAAGGTAAGGTAAATGTAGGGTAAAGGTAGGGTAAAGGTAGGGTAAAGTAGGGTAATGGTAGGATAAAGGTAGGATAAAGGTAGGGCAAAGGAAGGGTAATGGTAGGGTAAAGGTAGAGTAAAGGTAGGGTAAAGGTAGAGTAAAGGTAGGGTAATGGTAGGGTAAAGGTAGGGTAAATGTAGGGTAAAGGTAGGGTAAATGTAGGGTAAAGGTAGGGTAAAGGTAGGGTGAATGTAGGGTAAGATAAGGTAAATGTAGGGTAAAGGTAGGGTAAAGGTAGAGTAAAGGTGGGGTAAATGTAGGGTAAAGGTAGGGTAAAGGTAGGGTAAAGGTAGGGTAAAGGTAGGGTAAATGTAGGGTAAAGGTAGGATAAAGGTAGGATAAAGGTATGGTAAGGTAAGGTAAATGTAGAGTAAAGGTGGGGTAAAGGTAGGGTAAAGGTAGGGTAAAGGTAGGGTAAAGGTTGGTTAAAAGTATGGTAAAGGTAGGGTAAGGTAGGGTAAAGGTAGGGTAAAGGTAGGGTAAAGTAGGGTAAAGTAGGGTAAATGTAGGATAAAGGTAGGATAAAGGTAGGGTAAAGGTAGGGTAAATGTAGGGTAAAGGTAGAGTAGAGGTAGGGTAGAGGTAGATTAAAGGTGGGGTAAAGGTAGGGTAAAGGTAGGGTAAAGGTAGGGTAAAGGTAGGGTAAAGGTAGGGTAAAGGTAGGGTAAAGGTAAGGTATATGTAGGGTAAATGTATGGTAAATGTAGGGTAAAGGTTGGGTAAAGGTTGGGTAAAGGTAGGGTAAAGGTAGGGTAAATGTAGGGTAAAAGTAGAGTAGAGGTAGGGTAGAGGTAGGGTAGAGGTAGGGTAGAGGTAGGGTAAAGGTGAGTTAAAGATAGGGTAAAGGTAGGATAAAGGTAGGGTAAATCAAGGGTAGAGGTAGGGTAAATGTAGGTTAAAGGTATGATAAAGGTAAAGGGCATGACTTTTGGTATAAGTTGGAGTAGGGCTAGGGGTAGTGACAGGGTTAGAGACAGGGGTATTTGTAGATATTTGACACAGTATTGTGTAGGCCAAGAAAAGTGGACTTCACAGATATGGTATTATGTCATGGATCTCACATAGTGGATCTTATAGAGTTATTTTATAATGGGTCTAAAATATTGCATATTGCACGTCGGTTATGATATGATATGTCGCAGGTATCCGATAGAATAGTTAATTACAGGGCGCTGGAAATAAAACAATAGCAGTTCCCTTATAAGGTAAGATAGGAGTAATTCTATACAGATATAAGCGATAATGTTAAGATATGGGCGCTGTTAAAAAGATAAAAGTAATGGTAGAAATAATATATCAAATACAATTTAAATCATATTATCGTCTGCTAAGATGTATTCAAATAGTATACTATATCTCCGTGTATCGATACATATACACATATACGTGTATATATATATATATATATATATATATATATATACATGTATGTATGTATTTATAATATATTATACATATTTTATATATTAACCCCACATATATTAATATCTCCAATTCTTTAATTACATTATATGGCTGTCTATTTTAGACAATGCATAGTTTAAATCTCGTAAAATATTTTAAATCTCGTAAATATTCAAAATCTCGTAAATACTCATTCAATGTCATCCGAGATACTCCAGGCTATACGTTTAACTTCTCGTAAACCAAACCTCGGCAGAACTTGGAAGACACGTAGTCGCGGGCTATTCGTGGATACTCATAGCGGCCGTTGTTCCGCTAGCCCCGAGATTAATTTACGAGATAGTAACGTGTACCGCTACCTATTGTCTTAAACCTGCAATTAATCTCGCACATATATGATCAAAGGCTTCTAAACTGTCTCGTACAGGATAATTTACGCATTGCCTGTAAATTCAAGATAATTTTAACATATCATTTGTTTTCTTATAGTATTAGTATAAATCATATTTATAGTTGATGTAAATATTGATTTGTAGAGAATTTCTAAGTTATAACCAAGGAATATAAAATATTGTTAATGAGTTATTAATTAATTAATTATAATTAATGAATAAATTAATTTATTATGTGTTTACAGTATAATAATAGAATGCAATACAGAAGCTTTATATATCAATACCAACAATTTAATTCACTCTCTTATAACTAATAATAATTATTATAACTAATAATATACTACTAATAATATACTAATACTAATATACTAATACTAATATACTAATACTAATATACTAATACTAATATACTAATACTAATATACTAATACTAATATACTAATACTAATATACTAATACTAATATACTAATACTAATATACTAATACTAATATACTAATACTAATATACTAATACTAATATACTAATACTAATATACTAATACTAATATACTAATACTAATATACTAATACTAATATACTAATACTAATATACTAATACTAATATACTAATACTAATATACTAATACTAATATACTAATACTAATATACTAATACTAATATACTAATACTAATATACTAATACTAATATACTAATACTAATATACTAATACTAATATACTAATACTAATATACTAATACTAATATACTAATACTAATATACTAATACTAATATACTAATACTAATATACTAATACTAATATACTAATACTAATATACTAATACTAATATACTAATACTAATATACTAATACTAATATACTAATACTAATATACTAATACTAATATACTAATACTAATATACTAATACTAATATACTAATACTAATATACTAATACTAATATACTAATACTAATATACTAATACTAATTTACTAATACTAATATACTAATACTAATATACTAATACTAATATACTAATACTAATATACTAATACTAATATACTAATACTAATATACTAATACTAATATACTAATAATAATATACTAATACTAATATACTAATACTAATATACTAATACTAATATACTAATACTAATATACTAATACTAATATACTAATACTAATATTACTAATACTAATATACTAATACTAATATACTAATACTAATATACTAATACTAATATACTAATACTAATATACTAATACTAATATACTAATACTAATATACTAATACTAATATACTAATACTAATATACTAATACTAATATACTAATACTAATATACTAATACTAATATACTAATACTAATATACTAATACTAATATACTAATACTAATATACTAATACTAATATACTAATACTAATATACTAATACTAATATACTAATACTAATATACTAATACTAATATACTAATACTAATATACTAATACTAATATACTAATACTAATATACTAATACTAATATACTAATACTAATATACTAATACTAATATACTAATACTAATATACTAATACTAATATACTAATACTAATATACTAATACTAATATACTAATACTAATATACTAATACTAATATACTAATACTAATATACTAATACTAATATACTAATACTAATATACTAATACTAATATACTAATACTAATATACTAATACTAATATACTAATACTAATATACTAATACTAATATACTAATACTAATATACTAATACTAATATACTAATACTAATATACTAATACTAATATACTAATACTAATATACTAATACTAATATACTAATACTAATATACTAATACTAATATACTAATACTAATATACTAATACTAATATACTAATACTAATATACTAATACTAATATACTAATACTAATATACTAATACTAATATACTAATACTAATATACTAATACTAATATACTAATACTAATATACTAATACTAATATACTAATACTAATATACTAATACTAATATACTAATACTAATATACTAATACTAATATACTAATACTAATATACTAATACTAATATACTAATACTAATATACTAATACTAATATACTAATACTAATATACTAATACTAATATACTAATACTAATATACTAATACTAATATACTAATACTAATATACTAATACTAATATACTAATACTAATATACTAATACTAATATACTAATACTAATATACTAATACTAATATACTAATACTAATATACTAATACTAATATACTAATACTAATATACTAATACTAATATACTAATACTAATATACTAATACTAATATACTAATACTAATATACTAATATACTAATACTAATATACTAATACTAATATACTAATACTAATATACTAATACTAATATACTAATACTAATATACTAATACTAATATACTAATACTAATATACTAATACTAATATACTAATACTAATATACTAATACTAATATACTAATACTAATATACTAATACTAATATACTAATACTAATATACTAATACTAATATACTAATACTAATATACTAATACTAATATACTAATACTAATATACTAATACTAATATACTAATACTAATATACTAATACTAATATACTAATACTAATATACTAATACTAATACATACTAATATACTAATAATAATATACTAATACTAATATTCTAATACTAATATTCTAATATTCTAATACTAATATTCTAATATTCTTATACTAATATTCTAATATTCTAATACTAATATTCTAATACTAAAATATTCTAATACTAATATTCTAATACTAATATTCTAATACTAATATTCTAATACTAATATTCTAATATTCTAATACTAATATTCTAATACCAGTGGTATACATATATTATTCCTGTTCTCTATTCACTTTACGCAGAGAATGGCAATGAAGCAAGGTTGGCAATGTGTGTATATGTCTGGGTACGAAATAAACATGGATGTACGACCCATTGGGGTAACATATACATATGGGGGTATGGTGTACCAATGGGGGTATCGCGTACACCTCACACCATAGTAATTTGTTTCCCGGAAACTAATGGTATTTGTTGATAGAAGCTCCCCCGTTGATTTCCCGTTATCTTTGACCGCTCCGGATCACTCCGACCCGCTACAAATCGTTATAGCAATACATAAGCTGGCTATAACTGACCACTACCGAACATATCATAACCCCACTAACCTCTACCTAATGCCACTGACTAATACTGATCCCTATAACAATCCTAAACTGACCACTACTAAACTTTACCGATCACTACTGATCACTACTGATCACTACTGACCACTACTGACCACTACTGAGTTCTACTGACATAATAGCAATTGATGTAACAATTCAAATGATTTCATCATGTATTTAAAACTATAAACAAACGACGATTATATAACATAACTGGATATTGTAAACAACAATTTATTAGCAAAGTGAGTAGGTATAGAATGTTACTTAATAACAGGAGTAACTATAGTAACTATAATTAATTCTAAATATATATATATCTATATATATATATATATATATGTAGGCAAGCTATACTTTCCTATGCTATATATGTACACTCAAACACATATATATATATATATATATATATATATATATATATTGACCACCTGATATCCCGCGGAGCGATTCTACACCCGGATTGCATAACTTACGGAATGCATAAGCTAATAATACATACATAATAATACAGTATTGTATATTATATGGTATTGTATTATCAGAAAATAACCCGTTACAAATATTCCACGGTATTCTGAGATACATGACAATTACTAAATGTGTGGTTTTGTGGTTTTTTTACTGATAAAAACAATATACACAATCATTACGATGATTACATTGATATTTATCTAACTAGTTATATATGACGTAATAGAACGTGTATTTTAATATATTATACAAGATACCAATATTAACTTTGAATATAATCATAAAAGTTATAGAAATATATTTATATATATATATATATATATATATATATATATGTATATATAATCAAATAAACATATCTATAATTAGCGTTTGATTATATATATATATATATATATATATATATATATATATATATATATATAGAGAGAGAGAGAGAGAGAGAGAGAGAGAGAGAGAGAGAGAGAAACTAACATTTCAATTAATTATTATAAAAACTAAATATAAATAAAAACCATTTTATGGCATTACTATACCATATTTAAATTTATATGTTCATTAATTATAACTTTAGTTATATAACTACATTGCTGGATAAATATAATATTATTTGTTTGATATACTTAGATAACATCTTCAAATATTTGATTAGACTTAAATGTTATAAATTATCACTAAACGTTATTAATTGGTTGTGTACTATGTGTACGCCAATTAAAAGCATACAGAAGAAACAAGGTCCTCACGTTTCGGTGCATAACAGAACATTAAAGTGTTGTTTTCAATACGGCGTTTACATACGATCTGATAAATTCTATTTTATCAGACGACGTTCTTGTATATATTCAAAATTTACATTGTTTCTCTTTCATAGTTATTGTAGCGACTGCAATCAAATACGAAGACCAAAGACTATAGATTTAATATATATATGTTTTAATTAATCTTACAGATCGTTATCCTTTCAAGTCATGCATTTATATACTCATAAGTATATATTTACTGTATGATACATCTAAACACATACATAATATATATATATATATATATATATATATATATATATATATATATATATACATATATTATATATATATATATATATATATATATATATAGATAAATGTTCATTTAAAAAATGAATATTTTCATTATTTATATTTTACCGTATTAAATAAGCCGACTAATTCATAGAGTTTCGCTTATCTCAACAACTGCATAATAACAAGATAACATTGCGCAATAATATATATTCAAAATTTACATTGTTTCTCTTTCATAGTTATTGTAGCGACTGCAATCAAATACGAAAGACCAAAGACTATAGATTTAATATATATATGTTTTAATTAATCTTACAGATCGTTATCCTTTCAAGTCATGCATTTATATACTCATAAGTATATATTTACTGTATGATACATCTAAACACATACATAATATATATATATATATATATATATATATATATATATATATATACATATATTATATATATATATATATATAGATAAATGTTCATTTAAAAATGAATATTTTCATTATTTATATTTTACCGTATTAAATAAGCCGACTAATTCATAGAGTTTCGCTTATCTCAACAACTGCATAATAACAAGATAACATTGCGCAATAAGTCAAAATTACAATAAATATATCCTCTGTTTGTTACTGCTATATATTACACTCAAACTCCTACAGACAGGATAATGCATTCCGTTTTATTATTCTATTACTTAAAATATGTTAAATTAATGATAATAATTAAAAATATATATTTACTTTATAAGTATACATATATATATATAAACATATAAAATTTATATAAATATAATATTTTTATATATTTTTAATTCAAATATAATATATCACTTTAATTAAATACCTTCACAACTATAATAACCAGGATTGCATCCTGTTTTTGGATATCATAAATATATAACAGTATTCCAGATAAAAATGTATACTTTTATTGATAACATTTTATAAAAAAATGGAAAATATAGACTGCGATACATTTATATATCGCTATCTATTCAGTAAACCATCATTAGCCGTGATCACCCTGACTAATTACCTTGCGATTAGTAATTACCCAGTGGTGGCATATATATAACAGGTCGTATAACTACCCACTAGGAAGGGATAATTTATTTATAATTAATTACTATTATATAATAATGTAAAATATCACAGTATAATAAAGTATACTAGATATATGTATATATATATGAAATTACTTCAATTGTTTACTGGAATGTTTTTAATGTCTTAAATCTTTCTTTTTCTTTGCATATTCATAATTTTACAATTATATTTATAATTGTATATTTTTATGTATTTATTAACGTTTTATAAAAAATTCTACGTACTACTCATTTTTCTCCAGGAAAATATATTATTAAAGAAAATATTAGATAAATATAATCAATTAAATCAAATGAAATAATATAATAATATTTATTATTCATTACGAGTTAGATTATACAATTTATACACGTATTAGATATCGTTATCTTGATTATATATATTTTCATAAAATGTATTTGACTTCACAAATTAGTAATACATTTTAAGAATAAGTGAATTTCAATTTAGAGGAAAACGAACAGTGCGCTAGTGGAGGTGATTACATCAGGTTGCGGAAAGTAGAATATTCACGTTTGACCTTGGGTATTAAGTACTCGCGTTACGCCGATGACCAAGAGTACGATGTAATGGCTATAACAACACGGCTTTTGTATTATTTGAAATATCGTGTAACGGTTCGATTTTATTGAATGCAGTTCGTTTAAAAAAATGGATAAATGCTTCACACTATGTTATGGACCTGACTCATGCTATAAACTACTGAAACTACACTACACATTGCGCAGTGTACAATTTGCAGTGTATAGTGTACACTTTACAAACTATACTATACAATACTAATATATAGCGCGAATAAACTAAGATATATAAATATAAAAATTTGAACATCAGACGATATAGTCACTAATATAATAATATACACGGTACATGTGTACTGTATGTTACTGTACACTGTACAGTGTACAGTATACAGTGTACACTGTGCACTATACACTGTACAGCATAATATGTATGTTTTTATATGATGCAAATGTACAAAATTAGAATTACACATTTTTTATTCGTATGTACATTTTAATTCCTCGGAATTCCGTTACATTATGTAATACAATACAAAACGAAAACCAGGCTAGAAATTGCACGCATATTTATAGTAACTTATCTCCTATAGTAAACATGAACATTTTCTCTTAGCTCCTGTAAGTTATCTAATGAATGTCGATTATGTATCCAAAGGTATACTCTTCCCAAATTCCACTTATGTAATACTACTAATCGTGTATTGCGTAACTGTTTATTTATATTCCACTACGTTATAATGCGAACTGCATAGTCTTGCGACGTACAGAGTACAATCTATTGCGTAATATCGTGTGGAAACTCGTCCGACATTACGTAACTCTAGTCGCCAGCAGACCTGCCCTGTCAGCTGGAGTTTGTTATCTCAGAGATACGAGGCGTACTCCTCGCATTGAATCTATCTAACCGATATAACTGACCACTACTATTCATCACTAGAACTGACTACTCAACTTACCAATACATCTGACCGCTACATTGACCACTACTACTGACCGCTACATCTGAACAATACTACTGACCGATTCATCTGATGTCTATAACTGATCACTAAAACTGACCATTACAACTGACCTTAACTACTGATCACCACAACTGTACAACTATAGTACGTCATATAACTGATCATTGCTATAAAATAGAACAAATGAGAACTTGACCACATTCATTAGCATTTACTTCAAACATCCAACAAACAAATCTTATATTATACACAACTGACGATTTCTACTGATTATGTAGGCTTTGATTGCTGCATACCACATCCACACACACACACACACACACATATATATATATATATATATATATATATATATATATATATATATATATATATATATATATATATATATATATATATATATGTGGCTAGTTTAGACTTATTCAAAGAAACCAGATATTTCAATATTATAATTTATAAAAAATAAAATTTAAATAATATATGTGATACTTTTCCATTGTATAATAAAAATAACTAATTTTCTGTTCCCTATCAAATAGGATACTACTATAGTTTCTGAATACTCATGAGTGCCAGTTAGTTACTGAGTAACCAGTGTAACTCGGATCATTACGAGTTATTATATAATACCTTACATTTTTAAATTTGTCATTGGTAATTAGTTTAATAATTAGTTTCATTAGTTATTTAGTATATTATTAGTAAATAACACTATATGTAAGTTATAAGTAAAGTCTAGGTAAATTATAATAAACTATAGATAAGATTTAAATAATATATGGGTAAGATATAGATACTATATAGATAAAGATATAGATATAGGTAAAATATAGGTGAGATATAGATAATATATAAATAATATATATAAGATATAGATAATATATATGTAATATATTGGTAAGATATATATAAGAAATAGATAAGATATAGATAAGATGTAGATAAGATGTAGATACGATACAGGTAAGAGCTCTGTATA
>OZ038313.1:38932861-38951527 GCA_964035775.1 Osedax frankpressi
TCGACTTTATTTAGAATATAATACTAATAATGTAGATGTCTATATATGCTTAATTATTATAAATATATTAATATTATCTGACTACAAACTAATGCAATAAGTCAAATTCTCCAGTTACAAAGTCAAATTATTGACTATTTGAATGTAAATCGTGGATAATTTAAAATTATATCTATTAAAATTATATCAATCATTTTTAAAATAATAATTTTAATATTTTCTATAATCTAAACACAGGTTTTTATTATTTAAATTATATTATTTAGCATTGATTAATATTCGAATAATATAATATCTCATATTTTGTATTCGAATAACATAATATATTATAGTATACGATGTTAATATTTTGATATGACATATTAAATATAAAAAGATATCTATAATTAATATTACATATTTTAATTCGGAATAATCGAGAGTGATTTTTAATATTTTATATTCTTGAGATTTCTACAATTAGGCAATTTGGCAAATTAAAATAAGATAGAATGAACAATGCGTTATGGGAACTTCTTAGTGGGTGGTCAATTGATATAAAACCACTTAACTTTATTAATACTCGCTATACAGTGGGAGTACAATGCATAAACCATCGTTAAATTTGCTAAATGGATGGATAAATATAATGTGATATTAAATTAGTGAGTCTTAATGATAGCAGATATATTATTATCAAGGCATTATTATGATTATCTTGGTACTATTTTCATTAACAAAGTACTAATATTATTATCAAGGCATTATTATGATTATCTTGGTACTATTTTCATTAACAGAGTACAAATATTATTATCAAGGCATTATTATGATTATCTTGGTACTATTTTCAATAACAAGGTACTAATATTATTATCAAGGCATTATTATGATTATCTTGGTACTATTTTCATTAGCAAGGTACTAATATTATTATCAAGGCATTATTATGATTATCTTGGTACTATTTTCAATAACAAGGTACTAATATTATTATCAAGGCATTATTATGATTATCTTGGTACTATTTTCAATAACAAGGTACTAATATTATTATCAAGGCATTATTATTATTATATTGGTACTATTTTCATTAACAAAGTACTAATATTATTATCAAGGCATTATTATGATTATCTTGGTACTATATTCATTAGCAAGGTACTAATATTATTATCAAGGCATTATTATGATTATCTTGGTACTATTTTCAATAACAAGGTACTAATATTATTATCAAGGCATTATTATGATTATCTTGGTACTATTTTCAATAACAAGGTACTAATATTATTATCAAGGCATTATTATGATTATCTTGGTACTATTTTCATTAACAAAGTACTAATATTATTATCAAGGCATTATTATGATTATCTTTGTACTATTTTCATTAACAAGGTACTAATATTATTATCAAGGCATTATTATGATTATCTTGGTAATATTTTCATTAACAAAGTACTAATATTATTATCAAGGCATTATTATGATTATCTTGGTACTATTTTCATTAACAATGTACTAATATTATTATCAAGGCATTATTATGATTATCTTGGTACTATTTTCATTGACAAAGTACTAATATTATTATCAAGGCATTATTATGATTATCTTGGTACTATTTGCATTAACAAAGTACTAATATTATTATCAAGGCATTATTATGATTATCTTGGTACTATTTTCATTAACAAAGTACTAATATTATTATCAAGGTATTATTATGATTATCTTGGTACTATTTTCAATAACAAGGCATTATTATGATTATCTTGGTACTATTTTCAATAACAAGGTACTAATATTATTATCAAGGCATTATTATGATTATCTTGGTACTATTTTCAATAACAAGGTACTAATATTATTATCAAGGCATTATTATGATTATCTTGGTACTATTTTCAATAACAAGGTACTAATATTATTAGTAAGGCACATTGTTATTATCAAGGCACCATTATTATTATAAAAGCATTATTATTATATAAGCATTATTATTATTATTATTATTTAAGGCACTATTATTATTATCAACACACCATTTTAAATATGTCCAGATATACTATAGTATCCTTACAAGGAGGATTACATTTTAAAGGTATTTTCTTTCTTTCCGCACATCTTAATTACGGAGTATTTGCTTGATGCTAACGTTTTAATTTATTGTCTATGTTTTTATTTCACAATTAATAATATGTGTTATTGATTCTACAATAATCTCGATCTTCGTTTTCACAGTAATGAGGTATATTTTTGTACAGATTCTTTTTCTAAGCATACTTTCAATAGTTGATTTGACTTCACCATACTTGCTGAATAGTTATTACATTATCTATTCTACTATAATGATATTTGTGGATTGATTTGCATTTAAAACTTATTTATTTAAAAATCTTTACTTCGGATTATATTTTTCAATTGTCTTGAATTACCAGTGCCTTTAGTTTCATATGGTAAATTATATTTATCTGCATATCTGTTGATGTTTTCTAATTTAAAATTAGACACGTTGTCTGATATGCCTTCAAATGATAACCAAAAACTGCTGAAATTAATCTTGTATTTTGTTATTATTATTTCTGAAAATCTGTTCAGAGAATTTTAATTTCAAAGTAATGTATAATTTTAATCGTTACATTTTTACTATTTGAGGTGATTTTCCTATATATATATTTCGTGGTCATTCAAAACGCATAATCTGTTAATATCAATTAATTTATATCATATGTGTAAGGTCGAATTTTTATGTTTAAATTTCTATAAATGATTTATAGAAATTCATTTTCATTAAATATATATATGCATATGAATTATAGATTTTAATGCATCAGTTACATTTATACTAACGTATTTTATTAGTCGACATTTGAGATATTTGTATGTGATACTTATATTATTGATTACTTTTTCTTAACTACTAACTAGATACTTATCCAATAGATGATTCGTCGTGATTATAATTATTTCTATGTTAGTAAAAACGTGTACATATTCGTATTATTTGACATTTTCATATTATTTATAGTTATATTCAAATATTTTCAAAACTTTTTTTTTAATTATATGTCCCATTAATACCATGAATAATTGTGAATCTATATTTAGATTATATATTATCTCTAGTCGTATTATTTATTATTCTCATAAATGTAATAACCTGATATTCTATAATAAGACTAATTTAACCTTTGAAGTTTTCTACCCTTTCAAGAATAGTTCTATGGATAATTACGGTGGATGTTTTCATTCCAAGAGGAATTTACATCTACCAATATATTCTTTCATTCAATTCATAAATTTAGTTAAAATATTTGATCATATATCTGGTTTATTCTGCCAATATCTATTTCTTAGATCGACCGCCACAAATATATTTGAATCTTGTAATTCGTATAAGAAGAAATCTAGTTTTGGTATTCTCTTTTCACTTTGTCGTAGGTTTATTTTGTTATGGTTTTCATACTATCTCCTTTATACGGTAAGGAGTTATATTAAATATGTAGTTATGTTACTAGATTAAATAATGTGGTGTCCGAATATGCTCTCTTAATTTTTGATCCACATAGCAATTATTACATTATATTGTATAATCTTATAAGTAAGTTATTTTCTTGTTAAATATTCATTTTCTTTATTTTAAAAGACAAAAAAAATTTTTAATTATGTTTACTAATATTCTATTTCTGAACCATTCAATTTTCTGAAATATATAAAAAAAACGCCAAAGTATTTTGAATTATATGAAGAATATTTTCATTTAAAACACATTGAATTTGATCATTTGTTAAAATCGTATTTTTATTATTGTTTTTTAAAGTTAAAAAAATTGTTATATTAATCCTTTTATAATATTTTTTAATCGTTTTTCAGAGTTTGATTCAGTAGATCATGAGTTATTATTAAAATAAACAATACAACCTCTAATTTAAAATTAACCAATTATTAAGGAGCTACTAGATATCTTCATAAGCCTATTATTATTTTTTATTGTTTTTTAATAATATATATATATATATATATTGATATATAAATAGATATTTCTATAAATTGAAAATTGCATTTATTTACTAATAACTAATTATTAATAACTCTTCCGTGACAGTTTCTGAAAAATCTAAATTCATTTTATAAAATAACTTATATTAATAATATGACATATTAATAATGGAACATAAAATGAAAGTTAATTAAAAATATTAAATTACAATAATAAATATTTGAACATACAATAAACAATATAGCTCTAGAAAATGTAAAGTATTATGTACATTATTGTTATGTATAGATAATCAACAATATAAATTAATTCATTAAAACAAATATATAACGTTATTAAATAATACATATTAACACCTCTGTTAAAAGTTGTATAATACTTATAAATTAAATAACATAAAAAACAGACTCATCTCATAGGTAAATTAATTAATATATTTTATTAATTTTCTATTATAACTATTGGGTTTTATTCTTTTCTTATTTTTTATATATCCAACAAATCAATAAATAGTAATACTAATATATATATATATATATATATATATATATATATAATTAATTAATATTATAATAATTACTAATTAACTAATTACTATAATTAATTATAAGCAACATTTATAAATTCACAGGAGTACGTTTTGAACCATGGAACACGCCGCTCGACGAGAGGGGCTCGTTAAAAAACGTCGTTATTTCGACATTTTGATATAAATAATAAATAAACACAGCTATTACATAAATTGTAAATTTCGAAAATAATGTAGCGGACACATTCCACTAACAAAAATATCGGATTGCGTGGTCGGTTGGTTGATCGAATCAAAGTTGATAATTTTGTGAAGTATACAAGAAGTAACCGAACCACAGAGCCGATACATTCAAATGGCAACCGCACTCGCGAGTCGTTCTTACGTCGATTGTAGTGAATGCGTTGTTATTGGATGAGTCATAATCAACTATTTGATATGTCCAATATTCAGTTAATGAGTTAAATATTATTTCATTATATTGCAACAATTTATCAATATTTTACCTCCAATTATAGTAATAGAAAAAACACAATTTGCATATACAAATGAAATTACGTGAATATATACTTTTCTGATATGTAGCAAATAAATTGTATTTCATATTCAGCATATTTAGATATAAGAAGTGAATCGTGTGTGTTTAGTTTAATTTGTGGCGATACAATACATTACTGTATTATCTTAATGATGATTAATCATTTTTTTTTAAATTTCATTATTTTACACATATTCCATTTTTTAATATACACGATTGATATTACATTATTGATAGCAACGTTATATATTATGATATTAGAACATGGTAGGGTCATAGTATTACATTTATAAATGTAATTGATTAATTACAAGTCGGTAAGTACCTGCTTAGTTGTCGATGTTAGATTCAGAGTCCACGCTGCTGTTATTCCTTATTGATATTTCTAATTAACCCATTTGTCTATTCTATAAGCATACAATAAGTATCTAGTTCTCTAGAAAATGCCTTCACGATATTGAAGTGGGTATGAATGCGAATCACGCGTGAGATAAATATATAATAAACTTTATAATTATATTATAAGTATTACTACGAATTAGATAGATTTTATATTCTTAATTACTTTGCAGAGAAATTGATAATTTCTAAAAAAACAAACAAATTCATTAATGATATAATTATATATTAGAAACCTTATACATTATATTACAAATTCCAGGTGAACAATAAAAGTATAAATTAGAACTGATTTTGTTATTTCTTTTGTTTAGATATGATTATCTATTGTACAGAAAAAATGTCAAGTTTCTAATAAATCTCAAGAGCTGATGCAAACTTCTAAATAATATATCAGATTAAATTTTAAGTTATTTGTTAATCCCTTGAACTAGTTAAAAGATACAATTAGTATATACTTAAATTTCTATAGGAAATTACCAAGTTTTATAATTTTTAAAACTGTGTTTACATTTTTTTAACAATTGTAAATGAACTGACTTCTTTGTAATATTTAAAGAGAATGTTTGCTTTGACTCGTAGAATATGTTAAGATTGAATTCATACCATATTTTTGGAAATATCTATTTACAAACACGCCATAGAGTGAATAATTGTTGTATTCGTTAATTACATTGGTTACAAGTGATACATTATCGTAATGTTTAACGATATTTTATAGATATATATTATATATAATAGCCTTTTATTTTCATCATTAATAGTTCGAGTTTATAATTGGAGTAATATCACATGCACATAAACCTTTTGTCTAACATCAAATTGCATATTAATATTGAAAGTTTCATACTTTAATATATAGTAGTAGATAGTTATTACAGTATTGATACTATAGAGTTTAGCTTTAGTTATATATATATATTATACAAATATACATATATATATATATATATATATATAACTTGTAATAATTTATATTAGACATTCCCATTACGAATTTCCTAATGCAATGTGTAGTTATTTATATATATATTGAATTACGCAGTTTGTTTATATCAATGACGCGTAGTTATGACTCATCCAATAACAACGCATTCACTATAATCGACGTAAGAACGACTCGCGAGTGCGGTTGCCATTTGAATGTATCGGCTCTGTGGTTCGGTTACTTCTTGTACACTTCACAAAATTATGAACTTTGATTCGATCAACCAACCGACCACGCAATCCGATATTTTTGTTAGTGGAATGTGTCCGCTACATTATTTTCGAAATTTACAATTTATGTAATAGCTGTGTTTATTTATTATTTATATCAAAATATCGAAATAACGACGTTTTTTAACGAGCCCCTCTCGTCGAGCGGCGTGTTCCATGGTTCAAAACGTACTCCTGTGAATTTATAAATGTTGCTTATAATTAATTATAGTAATTAGTTAATTAGTAATTATTATAATATTAATTAATTATATGAATATATACATATATATATATATATGTATATTAGTATTACTATTTATTGATTTGTTGGGTATATAAAAAATAAGAAAAGAATAAAACCCAATAGTTGTAATAGAAAATTAATAAAATATATTAATTAATTTACCTATGAGATGAGTCTGTTTTTTATGTTATTTAATTTATAAGTATTATACCACTTTGAACAGAGGTGTTAATATTTATTATTTAATAACGTTATATATTTGTTTTAATGAATTAATTTATATTGTTGATTATCTATACATAACAATAATGTACATAATACTTTACATTTTCTAGAGCTATATTGTTTATTGTATGTTCAAATATTTATTATTGTAATTAAATATTTTTAATTAACTTTCATTTTATGTTCCATTATTAATATGTCATATTATTAATATAAGTTATTTTATAAAATGAATTTAGATTTTTCAGAAACTGTCACGTTATTATAATTAGTTATTAGTAAATAAATGCAATTTTCAATGTATAGAAATATCTATTTATATATCAATATATATATATATATATATATATATATATATATATATTATTAAAAAACAATAAAAAATAATAATAGGCTTAGGAAGATATCTAGTAGCTCCTTAATATTTGGTTAATTTTAAATTAGAGGTTGTATTGTTTATTTTAATAATAACTCATGATCTACTGAATCAAACTCTTAAAACGATTAAAAAATATTATAAAAGGATTAATATAACAATTTTTTTAACTTTAAAAAACAATAATAAAAATACGATTTTAACAAATGATCAAATTCAATGTGTTTTAAATGAAAATATTCTTCAAATAATTCAAAATACTTTGGGCGTTTTTTTTATATATTTCAGAAAATTGAATGGTTCTGAAATAGAATATTAGTTAAACATAATTAAAAATTTTTTTTGTCTTTTAAAATAAAGAAAATGAATGTTTAACAAGAAAATAACTTACTTATAAGATTAAACAATATAATGTAATAATTGCTATGTGGATCAAAAATTAAGAGAGCATATTCGGACACCACATTATTTAATCTAGTAACATAACTACATATTTAATATAACTCCTTACCGTATAAAGGAGATAGTATGAAAACCATAAAAAAATAAACCTACGACAATGTGAAAAGAGAATACCAAAACTAGATTTCTTCTTATACGAATTACAAGATTCATTACAATATTACATCAATAATTATTAATTTAGATAACAATTCAGTTTTTTTTAATTCAAATGAATCAATTTTTTATTAAACCCAATATTAATATGTTCTAAATATAGTTATGCATTTAACTATTTTCAACCGATATACTATATATATAATTAAGTTATATCAATTTGTAAAAATATGATAGACAGGAGCAGTTTTCTAAATCCTCAAAATTAAAAATATAAAAACATCAATATTAACGTCAGAATTAAGTATATTTATAGAAAAACATTAAGAAAAACATAATTATAAAAGTAGTTTTTATTGATTTTTATTTATTATATAGACTAAACTAGTTTAAACTAGCAATACTTAAGATTCTAACATCTCTTGTTTATGAAATTTAAAAGTCGTGTAGTGATTTTCTAAATAAATAGTTTTGAAATCAAAATATATCCAAATAATATAAAATATATATAATATAGATAGTAATACATTTTTTTTGGGATATATAGATTTATTGCGATGTATTCAAATTATGATTATTTACATATATATATATATATATATATATATATATATATTATACTGCTAGTTTATTTAATCCAAAAGAAACATGATACTAGGAATCATAAATTAGTTACTCGGGAAATGATTTTATGGTCAAAATATTATAACAATTAATATTAATTAATAACGACATCCATAAAAAAACTTCAATGACAAATAAAGTGTATAAATAAAATTATTATAAAAAATATTTCACTTCGTTCAAATATGTAATTAAGTATTACAATATATAGTAACATTAATTTAAACATATATATATATATATATATATATATATATATATATACATATATATGTGTACAATATTAATAGTATATAATATTAAATCTATATTATCTATCATCTAGCCATGGCCATTTATAGCTCTTGCATAATGCATGTTGGAATTTGTGGGTTGTAGTCTGATATATCTAATTCAATAATTTAAATCTACTGAAATTGCAAGCGCACGAATTGATCGATTTCAAGGTCGAAGTTCGAATCGATACCACGTGACCAATGGACGTAACTCCGCCCACTCAGTTTCTTAGATCGCCGATAGCTTTACTGATCAACTGACCACTGAGCACGTAAATTATTGCGTAGATCTTCTTTCGGTGGCCAGAAAACAAAGGCTGACTAACCCCGAAAAGAACAATGCCCTCCTTAATCAGCTTAATGTCTCATTAGGTAACTCGTTTCTAGTCATTTACATATATGATATAGTGTAACGAAATATTTTATATTTGTTTTTACTTATAATATGTTATGATACGATACTAAGTTAATACATTGAAGCTGCCTAATCATATTATTTATAAATATAGATAATTCAATATGTAGTTATAATATTCTAGTGTATTCGATTAGCAATCAAGTTATTCACAAAATAACACAAAGAACTATCTATAGCATTTAAATACGGAGATAGATTTCACTGGTTAGTCATTCTAACTAATGTACTTACTTATTGTGTTACACACACTCACACTCACACACACGCACACTCACACACACACACACACATACACACACACACACACACACACACACACATATACATACATACATACATACATAAATACATACATACATACACATGTACACATATTCACAACACACACACACACACACACACACACATATACATACATACATACATACATAAATACATACATACATATACATGTACACATATTCACAACACACATAATCACACACACACACATACATACACACACTCACAAACATACACACATAAATACACACACACATAAATACATACATACATACACACACATACAACCACACACACACACACACACATACATACACACACATACACACACACACACACACACACACACGTATATATATATATATATATATATTTATATTATATTATACAATTATATATATATATATTTATATTATACAGTTATATTATACAGTTATATTATACAGTTATATTATACAGTTATATTATACAGTTATATTATACAGTTATATTATACAGTTATATTATACAGTTATATTATACAGTTATATTATACAGTTATATTATACAGTTATATTATACAGTTATATTATACAGTTATATTATACAGTTATATTATACAGTTATATTATACAGTTATATTATACAGTTATATTATACAGTTATATTATACAGTTATATTATACAGTTATATTATACAGTTATATTATACAGTTATATTATACAGTTATATTATACAGTTATATTATACAGTTATATTATACAGTTATATTATACAGTTATATTATACAGTTATATTATACAGTTATATTATACAGTTATATTATACAGTTATATTATACAGTTATATTATACAGTTATATTATACAGTTATATTATACAGTTATATTATACAGTTATATTATACAGTTATATTATACAGTTATATTATACAGTTATATTATACAGTTATATTATACAGTTATATTATACAGTTATATTATACAGTTATATTATACAGTTATATTATACAGTTATATTATACAGTTATATTATACAGTTATATTATACAGTTATATTATACAGTTATATTATACAGTTATATTATACAGTTATATTATACAGTTATATTATACAGTTATATTATACAGTTATATTATACAGTTATATTATACAGTTATATTATACAGTTATATTATACAGTTATATTATACAGTTATATTATACAGTTATATTATACAGTTATATTATACAGTTATATTATACAGTTATATTATACAGTTATATTATACAGTTATATTATACAGTTATATTATACAGTTATATTATACAGTTATATTATACAGTTATATTATACAGTTATATTATACAGTTATATTATACAGTTATATTATACAGTTATATTATACAGTTATATTATACAGTTATATTATACAGTTATATTATACAGTTATATTATACAGTTATATTATACAGTTATATTATACAGTTATATTATACAGTTATATTATACAGTTATATTATACAGTTATATTATACAGTTATATTATACAGTTATATTATACAGTTATATTATACAGTTATATTATACAGTTATATTATACAGTTATATTATACAGTTATATTATACAGTTATATTATACAGTTATATTATACAGTTATATTATACAGTTATATTATACAGTTATATTATACAGTTATATTATACAGTTATATTATACAGTTATATTATACAGTTATATTATACAGTTATATTATACAGTTATATTATACAGTTATATTATACAGTTATATTATACAGTTATATTATACAGTTATATTATACAGTTATATTATACAGTTATATTATACAGTTATATTATACAGTTATATTATACAGTTATATTATACAGTTATATTATACAGTTATATTATACAGTTATATTATACAGTTATATTATACAGTTATATTATACAGTTATATTATACAGTTATATTATACAGTTATATTATACAGTTATATTATACAGTTATATTATACAGTTATATTATACAGTTATATTATACAGTTATATTATACAGTTATATTATACAGTTATATTATACAGTTATATTATACAGTTATATTATACAGTTATATTATACAGTTATATTATACAGTTATATTATACAGTTATATTATACAGTTATATTATACAGTTATATTATACAGTTATATTATACAGTTATATTATACAGTTATATTATACAGTTATATTATACAGTTATATTATACAGTTATATTATACAGTTATATTATACAGTTATATTATACAGTTATATTATACAGTTATATTATACAGTTATATTATACAGTTATATTATACAGTTATATTATACAGTTATATTATACAGTTATATTATACAGTTATATTATACAGTTATATTATACAGTTATATTATACAGTTATATTATACAGTTATATTATACAGTTATATTATACAGTTATATTATACAGTTATATTATACAGTTATATTATACAGTTATATTATACAGTTATATTATACAGTTATATTATACAGTTATATTATACAGTTATATTATACAGTTATATTATACAGTTATATTATACAGTTATATTATACAGTTATATTATACAGTTATATTATACAGTTATATTATACAGTTATATTATACAGTTATATTATACAGTTATATTATACAGTTATATTATACAGTTATATTATACAGTTATATTATACAGTTATATTATACAGTTATATTATACAGTTATATTATACAGTTATATTATACAGTTATATTATACAGTTATATTATACAGTTATATTATACAGTTATATTATACAGTTATATTATACAGTTATATTATACAGTTATATTATACAGTTATATTATACAGTTATATTATACAGTTATATTATACAGTTATATTATACAGTTATATTATACAGTTATATTATACAGTTATATTATACAGTTATATTATACAGTTATATTATACAGTTATATTATACAGTTATATTATACAGTTATATTATACAGTTATATTATACAGTTATATTATACAGTTATATTATACAGTTATATTATACAGTTATATTATACAGTTATATTATACAGTTATATTATACAGTTATATTATACAGTTATATTATACAGTTATATTATACAGTTATATTATACAGTTATATTATACAGTTATATTATACAGTTATATTATACAGTTATATTATACAGTTATATTATACAGTTATATTATACAGTTATATTATACAGTTATATTATACAGTTATATTATACAGTTATATTATACAGTTATATTATACAGTTATATTATACAGTTATATTATACAGTTATATTATACAGTTATATTATACAGTTATATTATACAGTTATATTATACAGTTATATTATACAGTTATATTATACAGTTATATTATACAGTTATATTATACAGTTATATTATACAGTTATATTATACAGTTATATTATACAGTTATATTATACAGTTATATTATACAGTTATATTATACAGTTATATTATACAGTTATATTATACAGTTATATTATACAGTTATATTATACAGTTATATTATACAGTTATATTATACAGTTATATTATACAGTTATATTATACAGTTATATTATACAGTTATATTATACAGTTATATTATACAGTTATATTATACAGTTATATTATACAGTTATATTATACAGTTATATTATACAGTTATATTATACAGTTATATTATACAGTTATATTATACAGTTATATTATACAGTTATATTATACAGTTATATTATACAGTTATATTATACAGTTATATTATACAGTTATATTATACAGTTATATTATACAGTTATATTATACAGTTATATTATACAGTTATATTATACAGTTATATTATACAGTTATATTATACAGTTATATTATACAGTTATATTATACAGTTATATTATACAGTTATATTATACAGTTATATTATACAGTTATATTATACAGTTATATTATACAGTTATATTATACAGTTATATTATACAGTTATATTATACAGTTATATTATACAGTTATATTATACAGTTATATTATACAGTTATATTATACAGTTATATTATACAGTTATATTATACAGTTATATTATACAGTTATATTATACAGTTATATTATACAGTTATATTATACAGTTATATTATACAGTTATATTATACAGTTATATTATACAGTTATATTATACAGTTATATTATACAGTTATATTATACAGTTATATTATACAGTTATATTATACAGTTATATTATACAGTTATATTATACAGTTATATTATACAGTTATATTATACAGTTATATTATACAGTTATATTATACAGTTATATTATACAGTTATATTATACAGTTATATTATACAGTTATATTATACAGTTATATTATACAGTTATATTATACAGTTATATTATACAGTTATATTATACAGTTATATTATACAGTTATATTATACAGTTATATTATACAGTTATATTATACAGTTATATTATACAGTTATATTATACAGTTATATTATACAGTTATATTATACAGTTATATTATACAGTTATATTATACAGTTATATTATACAGTTATATTATACAGTTATATTATACAGTTATATTATACAGTTATATTATACAGTTATATTATACAGTTATATTATACAGTTATATTATACAGTTATATTATACAGTTATATTATACAGTTATATTATACAGTTATATTATACAGTTATATTATACAGTTATATTATACAGTTATATTATACAGTTATATTATACAGTTATATTATACAGTTATATTATACAGTTATATTATACAGTTATATTATACAGTTATATTATACAGTTATATTATACAGTTATATTATACAGTTATATTATACAGTTATATTATACAGTTATATTATACAGTTATATTATACAGTTATATTATACAGTTATATTATACAGTTATATTATACAGTTATATTATACAGTTATATTATACAGTTATATTATACAGTTATATTATACAGTTATATTATACAGTTATATTATACAGTTATATTATACAGTTATATTATACAGTTATATTATACAGTTATATTATACAGTTATATTATACAGTTATATTATACAGTTATATTATACAGTTATATTATACAGTTATATTATACAGTTATATTATACAGTTATATTATACAGTTATATTATACAGTTATATTATACAGTTATATTATACAGTTATATTATACAGTTATATTATACAGTTATATTATACAGTTATATTATACAGTTATATTATACAGTTATATTATACAGTTATATTATACAGTTATATTATACAGTTATATTATACAGTTATATTATACAGTTATATTATACAGTTATATTATACAGTTATATTATACAGTTATATTATACAGTTATATTATACAGTTATATTATACAGTTATATTATACAGTTATATTATACAGTTATATTATACAGTTATATTATACAGTTATATTATACAGTTATATTATACAGTTATATTATACAGTTATATTATACAGTTATATTATACAGTTATATTATACAGTTATATTATACAGTTATATTATACAGTTATATTATACAGTTATATTATACAGTTATATTATACAGTTATATTATACAGTTATATTATACAGTTATATTATACAGTTATATTATACAGTTATATTATACAGTTATATTATACAGTTATATTATACAGTTATATTATACAGTTATATTATACAGTTATATTATACAGTTATATTATACAGTTATATTATACAGTTATATTATACAGTTATATTATACAGTTATATTATACAGTTATATTATACAGTTATATTATACAGTTATATTATACAGTTATATTATACAGTTATATTATACAGTTATATTATACAGTTATATTATACAGTTATATTATACAGTTATATTATACAGTTATATTATACAGTTATATTATACAGTTATATTATACAGTTATATTATACAGTTATATTATACAGTTATATTATACAGTTATATTATACAGTTATATTATACAGTTATATTATACAGTTATATTATACAGTTATATTATACAGTTATATTATACAGTTATATTATACAGTTATATTATACAGTTATATTATACAGTTATATTATACAGTTATATTATACAGTTATATTATACAGTTATATTATACAGTTATATTATACAGTTATATTATACAGTTATATTATACAGTTATATTATACAGTTATATTATACAGTTATATTATACAGTTATATTATACAGTTATATTATACAGTTATATTATACAGTTATATTATACAGTTATATTATACAGTTATATTATACAGTTATATTATACAGTTATATTATACAGTTTTATTATACAGTTTTATTATACAGTTATATTATACAGTTATATTATACAGTTATATTATACAGTTATATTATACAGTTATATTATACAGTTATATTATACAGTTATATTATACAGTTATATTATACAGTTATATTATACAGTTATATTATACAGTTATATTATACAGTTATATTATACAGTTATATTATACAGTTATATTATACAGTTATATTATACAGTTATATTATACAGTTATATTATACAGTTATATTATACAGTTATATTATACAGTTATATTATACAGTTATATTATACAGTTATATTATACAGTTATATTATACAGTTATATTATACAGTTATATTATACAGTTATATTATACAGTTATATTATACAGTTATATTATACAGTTATATTATACAGTTATATTATACAGTTATATTATACAGTTATATTATACAGTTATATTATACAGTTATATTATACAGTTATATTATACAGTTATATTATACAGTTATATTATACAGTTATATTATACAGTTATATTATACAGTTATATTATACAGTTATATTATACAGTTATATTATACAGTTATATTATACAGTTATATTATACAGTTATATTATACAGTTATAGTATACAGTTATAGTATACAGTTATAGTATACAGTTATATTATACAGTTATATTATACAGTTATATTATACAGTTATATTATACAGTTATAAAGTTACATAATTCTATTTATATCAGAAAACTATCATGAAACCATCTCAACAATTGGAGGTCAATTCCACTCAGTTTCAGTTGGCATCTTCTACGTCTTCTGTTTTCAGCGAAACAAATGCCTTCGACTACACAATAGACTTTATATTCTATTTTGGTATTGTACCGCTAGCTTTGATGTTCAATCTGGTTTGCGGAGATATAGTCAGGAGATTGCTCGAAAGGAGAAAGACAATGAGAAGGTTGTTATACTGCAGAGTGTGTGTGTCGTATAGAAGCATTAATACAATTGTAATAACTAATATAAATAGTCTTATATTATATTATAATAAGTTTAAACCGCATTCAATTTCACATATAATATAAGATATGTTAACATTAATTATTGTACTGAGATGATCAATTTTTCAATAATTTTCTGAGAAAATGTTTATATATTTACTCAAATCATTCAATAATGGAGTTATTAATAATCCCGTGATGTGAACAGGTCGATTCCAGATTTGTGTGTAGGGTTGCTTACATTTGCTGACATCTCCAGTCTTCTATTGATACACAGCTGTACTATACTTGCACTACTGTTGAAATGGAATAAACTACCTCTAGCGCTCTGCTACTATCAAGTTATTAATTATATTGAATTTGCAGAGACATATATTTATTATTGATTTATTATATATATATATATATATATATATATATATATATATACACTACTTGGAGTCTAAATAACATAATATATTTATTTTAATATATATTTATACAATGTAATATGTATTATATTATATTTCCAGAATTTTAGATGATGATTTAATAAAACTTTTATATTTCTTCGTATTATTACATTCATAATTATTACACAAGTTCAAATAAACCAACTCAGAGTTACCTAATAAGTGTTTATCTGAAAGTTGAGTTTCTGCTTCAGGTAGCGATTGCAAGCGATAGGTTTTTCGCTTTGCTAAGACCTTTACACTATAGAGCATACAGGTTTAGTATAATCACATCTTACTGTAATGGTATCGTTGTAATTTATATAATAGTAAATGTTATGTATATCGAATATGTCTTATTATCTGAAGAATATGATCATATTATAACTTATGATTAACAAATCGATATAGTCAATTAACTTTATTATATTAATTCTAATTATATACTAATATTAATCGTTGACAACCATATTCATAGCGATATCTTATTATAGGGTTAAAGGTTAATAAGCTTGCGTAAGGTAATACTTCATTTGTTATATCATACTTCCCTACTCTCCATCAGCTCCCGTCGACTCGTCACTATTACATCATTAGTCATTCTGTTGTTCTCGGCATTCATCACCGCCTTGGCTTTCGGTATCGGCTCCGGTGGTCCTGTGGTGGGCGCAATAGATCCTTTCACTGACCACTCCCTCAACTCCACATTCGCACTGGAGCTTGGCTGGCCTAAATGCTATTGGAGGCCGAGTTTTACTACAATTTCAGATATCGTCATAGGCTCTGGAAATGTTATCATTTTTATTACAGGGTTAATGATATGTATACATATATATTTAATATATATATATTTAATATATATATATATATATATATATATATATATATATACATATGCATATATTTGTATGTTTGTTTGTCTGTTTTTATAATTAATATAATATATTTAAATTCTTATTTATTATTATATATAAACAACCGTTTTAAATGTGTATTAACTCAATCATGTTCGACGTGCAACCGCAATAAATTATTCATATATTTCCAATGTGCTGATCGTCAAAACGTAATCTGTTTTAAGGTTCGCAGCATTCACTGGTTGCAATTGCTCCATTGTACATGTGCTGTGGACATATCACGCGAAACGTGAAAGTACGTTGTTGAAAGAACTCTCGGATGCCATGCGCAACAGTAAACTTGGCAACAGCGTCAAGACTTCGAGCTCCGCGAAAACTTCGAAACTCTCGCCATCGAAACCC
>OZ038313.1:38951727-39018527 GCA_964035775.1 Osedax frankpressi
GAATATTGTATATATTATATAACCAATAGCGATTTATAGCATAATACATGAACTCCCGTATAGGGTATTGTATTTGACATATATTACTTCCGTTAGAGGTTACCATTCGCATACTTCTAGATACGAAGTTGTTTCGAGAACCACCTCGCCGAAGACGAAAACGGGAGTTAGTCCAACAAACCCTGGCCCGGAAACAACTGCGAAAAGATAAACAAATGGAGAATCTGAAACGTCACAAGGAGAAGATTCGAAGACTGGAACGCCAACAGGAGAACGCCAAGCAGGAAGAGCAAGGTGAGATGAGACATGAATATGTATAGGTTATTGAGACTATGAGATATGTTCTCAAGTATATATATTCATTTGAAATGTTCTTATTAAGTATTTAATTTCACTTTAGTTTATAATAATGGCATTGTTTACTAGTTGTAGAGGTATACACCTGTTCTAGGTAATCAACTCAATATATATATATATATATATATATATATATATATATATATATATATATATAGTAAATATGTATATATATAAATATATATGTGCGTTTGTGTGTGTATGTATGTACGTGTGTCTATGCGTATATGTGTGTGTATTTGTTTGTCTGTTTTTATAATATATTTTAAATACTTATTTATTATTATATGTAATCAACCTTAAGAAAACTGTCTAAACGTTTTTATTGTATACCAATTACTATGTATGAAATAAAAATGGTCCTAATTAAAATGAAATCCTTATATTCAAAAAAAATGTATCTAAATCTAAAAAAATCTAATACCTTCCTTTCGTATACTTTCACAACATTATTTATGATTTATAGATTTAATAAAATCTTTTGTTGTTTTTGACCACAATATTTTGATTACTATTTTAATAACTAGTGTTACAGATTTAGGGGAAACAAATAACCTTATTAAAAATAAAAACATAAATAATTGGCAGATCTATATTTTTTTAACAGCAAATTTAATATCAGGTTTCATGAATAATGATCATTTTAAAAACGTTATTGGTAGCATAAGTAATATTATAATTTATTATCTATCTATATTAGTATAGGGAAATTTACCTAGAACAGCTTCCATTAATTATATAATAATAATCTCTAAAACTAAACCAACACAAATGTGTTGGTTTAGTTTTAAAATTCCTTAAAACAATTATTTATTAAACAACTATTGATATTATTAACAGTTTAAAATTTGTTATCAATAATAATTTCTAGATGTTAGATAATTTACTCATTAAAATATTGATATTTATTTTTATAATGAAAAAATTAATCATACAATTTTAAAATTATATCTAAAAACGTAGTCAATAATTGCAAATAATAATTGTATCATTAATATATATTGTTACATACCTGTATCATATTTCGTATATATTTAATAAGTTATTTTTTATTAAAAACAATTTTTTTAGATATACGACTTTTAAATGAATGTATTAAATATATTAAATGTAATACAGTATTAAATCTTTAATATTATTAAAATATCAAATTAATTTTAATATCATTTATAAATATTATTATTTAATTCATTATGAAAAATGTATATATGTATATCAAAATACATGTTCTATATACTTGCATTGTTTTTATTTATATTTATATTAAATTATATATCAGAATATTATATATCATAATAGATAATTACATAAAAAAATACATATACTTAACAATATCGATACAATAATACATATAAACAATATTATATAATGATCTATTTATTAAAGTAATATCCATCAAATGCAAATTATATAATACCCATAAGCCTTGACCATAAGATATATAAAGAAATCGATGACAAGATACGTATTGTACCTTATTCTAACTATGCGTACCGCTAATTCTAACTACGTATCATAGAGAATTCATATGCTGTAGCTAAACGGAAAGCTGAGGCAGTTGTATTGGGCAAAAAGAACTGTTATTATAGAGTGCAAAAGGAATTTAATCCTAGTATTCACCTTCAGAATCTGTTTGACAAGTGCATTCAGGTTTGTAAACAGTAAATATAATGTTTTGTACATTAATATAATGTGTTAAAAAGTAACATAATGTGTTATACAGTAATATAATGTGTTATACAGTAATATAATGTGTTATACAGTAATATAATGTTTGTACAGTAATATAATGTGTTATACAGTTACATAATGCATTGTATAGTAACATAATGCATTGTACAGTATTAATAAAAACATAATTAAAAGGCATCAACGAAATAATTATTTACAAATTAAAAAAAATAAGATTTGTAAAATATACAAATAAGATCTATACAATATAATATATACTATTAACATACATTTACATATCTACTTTTCACTTTATTTCATATAAATCTACAATAGAATAAAGCATATACGATATAGTTGATTAAATGATTACTTTGTAAGATAAATACGATATATTTAGTTATTAGAAGTTCATCATAAAGTTAAACGATGCATTATATAATGTATTAATGTAATGTATTAATATAATATATTAATATAATGTATTAATATAATGTATTAATACAATGTATAAATATAATGTATTAATACAATGTATTAATATAATGTATTAATACAATGTATTAATACAATGTATAAATGCATGTCAATATATTGATATTAAATCGATATTATAATATGATCACAGGGAGATACAACAGAACGTCAGGATTCATCTTTAGAATCACAAAATAGTTCAACATCATTTGATTACGATGCTCTTTTGGCTGACGACAACAAAGTCTATATGAATTTAAAGGTAATGTTGTAAATACTTATATAGGTAATGACATAGTACAAGTACGTAAAGGTATTGTAACGTATATGCATCAATAGGTATCTAAAAATGTAATATTACTTAAAGGTAACGACATATTATATATATTTAAATGTAATAATCAATGAAATGTATAAATAACCGAGATGTTAAAATACCAAAATTTAAGTATTTATTTTTACTTGTATTTTGTATTTAACTTGTCATTACTTTAAAGTAATGACAATGTTAATGACAAACTACAAGTAATCAAATATAACGATATATTACATTTATTGATATTATCGATTAGTAATACGCAATTAACTATAAATAAATTACAAGAAAGTGTCAAATTTTGCAACTTACAAATGTAATGTCTAATACAAATATAATACTTGATACATATGTTTATTATATATATATATATATATATATATATATATATATATATATAAATATATATATATATATATATATATATATATATATATATATATTAAATAGATCAAATAACGTCTCTAAGTAAGCAATACAATTCACAAACTACTCCTTGGTCCGCAGAACATCTGGGACATAACTTCGGCGATGAATCATATCAACAGCGACGACAGCGAAAGCAGCGCAGATCTCGACGTAGACTACGATAAACTCGGTGGGCTTTTGGAAGCGGCGGAAGATAGGCGTGGCTTAGGGATCGTCCTCGACACCAGCGTGGTGCTGAGAAAGTCCCTGCGTAGTTCTATCAATATGTCGCACGTTTAATCCCTCCAACCCGATTATGTGTATTGTAAAATAGGAATTTAGTAAACCAATTCATTTCAGGGATAATTTGTGATTTGTTTTCTACGCAGCAAAGCTATGACTAAAGTTAAAGATAAGTTACATTTTGCCATCGGATGTTGTAATAATTATTAATGTATGTATGCAAATATATATATATATATATATATATATATGCAAATTATTATATTAAAGAAATAGTATAATTGAAGATTTATGATATAAAATATATTTAATAAGTTAGTTAAATAAAAAATATATAATTTGTAATTTTTGTATTTTATAAATAAACCCCTAATTCTAAAATCCTTGCGTAAATTACATTATCACTAAATTCAGCTCATACTTATAAATAGAGTGATACATAACAGTTTATTGTATGAATATATATATATTTATATAATGCTATCAAAAACATAAATCACTAAAGTGATAATTAATAATATACTCTATATAAACTCAAACCGGACCCTTCCCAATCAATTGTTTTTGATTACATTAAAATATCTGAGAATTCACATAATTTTTATAATAACATAATTATAGTAAAATCATAATTATCAGCAATGCATACAACTGTATTAATATTAAACTCATCTGAGAAACATTATCACATTACATTATCACCAACTTTTTTATATTCAATTATATTTATCCTCGGCTCGGGGAGGTAGGGGCAAAATGATAAAAATCCGAATTTTATTCGAAAAACGTATTTTAGAATACTTAATTTATATTCTATGTAGTACAGTTTATATTTTCTACACGCTTCGAGTCAGATTCGCTTATCTCATTAATGGCATGTCAAATCAACGCGTATACTGTAGGGTATATACACTTTTAAAATTTAGCGAGTTCAATTGTGAAATTCTAAATTTTACCCAACTATAAAATTCGATGTCCATACGCGGCATATTACAATTTAACGTCGGGAATTCGTAATACCGAGATTATATATATAAATATATAATTTTATTTTCGGCCATTTCGAAAAATTCCAAAAACCATCTCCTAGACGAATTAAAAAGTATTTCGAGCGCCGATATTTTTTCAGAATCGTATTTCGGGAATAGATTCTAGAAATCTCCTAGGGTAATTTCAAAATCGGAAAAAATATCGAAATAAATCGATTTTAGAAAATCGCCGAAATTAAAATATTCTAAATATTTTTCGTTTTTAAAACGCATTATCCTAAATAACTACCGCGATTTCAAAGTTTCCGTTTATTTATAAAGTATCGGATAAATTATTAGTGTATTCGACGCTACACATTTATACTCGAAAGATAGCGCGGTACATGTTAATATTATTGTTTTAAACCATCACCCGTCAATCAACGTATTCCCAACGATTTGTTATTAACGAAGAAATTATTAGATCGTAGATTTATAACAAATTTCGATGCGTAAATATTCAATTATACGCCGAATATATATATAATCTCGGTCTAACGAATTCCCGACGTTAAATTTTAATATGCCGCGTATGTACATTGAATTTTATAACTAAGTAAAATTTAGAATTTCACAATTCTACTCGCTAAATTTTAAAATTATATACCCTACAGTATACGCGTTGATTTGATATTATACCATTAATGAGCTAAGCGAATCTGACCCAAAGCGTGTAGAAAATATAAAATGTACTAACCCCGACATAGAATATAAATTAAGTATTCTAAAATAAAGTTTTCGAATACAATTCGGAATTTTATCATTTTTGCCGCCGACCTCCCCTAGCTGAGGATAAATATAATAGCATCTAAAAAAGTTGGAAAAATCATATATTGGTATAATAAATTAAGTATTCGAAATTTTCTATGGCCTCGATATTACACCGAAAGTTTAGCAAATGTGTGTCCAGGTAGATACGGGTAGTGGCTACGACTTAGTATCTCTATATTTTAAGATTTAGTTTCGATTATTACGTTAATACCGATTCCCATATCGGTTATTTATGGGTGCGTTAATTATTCAAGAATATCAGTGATTACTCTCAACCGGGTGAATGTTATTTAAATACGAATACGGATTCGGAATCCTTGCACATAAATCTATAAGATAGCCATGGCGATATTATTAAATTTATCTATTTATAAAATAAAAATATAAATTTTAATTATTTGAAAAAAATTATTTATATGAAAAAGTCAAATTTTCCATAATTTTCCGTAAATCTTATTCTCGATCTAGGACAATTAATCTAGCATCGCGATGACTCATTTATTTAATGAATCGAATGTATAATATAGATACGTACTTATATCGATATAAGCTTATACGTATATACAATATATAGTTAGTATACATATTTATATATATATATATATATACATATACATATGTATACATATTTATATATTATATAGTTATAATATACTATCGTATATAGCTTATATTTTATATATAGCTTGATATCGCTTACATTGGTAAATTTAACTATATATATATATATATACATATACATATATATAAATATTTTTATATTATATAGTTATAATATATATCAAGTATTTATAAGTATATATATTATATATAATAACTATATAGATACTAATATTATTGTTTATATAGTATATATTGTGTATAGCTTATATTTAATACATAGCTTTATATATTATGCCATTATTAGATTCGAAATTACGACACGTTTTTTAAAATATATGTACAGGATTTAAATTAACACATTAGTTTCTCGGCGATTAAAATGAACTCAAATGAGATTAATAAAAATTAATAACGTATTCGGAATACTTACCCACAATTATATAAGATGACTATTTCCATAATCTATAAAAATAATATTTGTGCGCTCGATTTCTCGACTAATATTGAATATTTACCTTATTTAATTTAAACCTAGCGATAAATCAATTTTTAGTATCGTAAATAGGTAGTAAAGTTGAAAAATCACTTTTTTCGATTTTACATTTTTAAATCAGATTTTCGGGTATTAATTTACTTATTTTTGAAAATAACTAAATCCTATATCTTAGAGTTCGTATCTTACTTTTACTTTATCGATATCGATATTTCTTACAATAAGTTTCGAAATAATCGACGTAATATTTTTAGATATTTATCAAAATCGAAATTCGAGAGTCTCGAGTATATCATCGATGAATCTCGCAGCGCTCTCAATCTCTATACACGTATATAGGAATGTATAGGCTATACTATGCTATAGTTAACTTGAATATGTATTTAAATGTATGTATTGTATGTATTGTAAGACTAATATATCGTTATAATATAATATATGAACTACACTAGGCTGTAATACTATGATCTTACCCCTAGCATGCAATGTGTATTACAGCATTATGCATGTATTAATCTACACAAGAATTCATTACTATAATATTAAAGAGCGAAGCATGGATCCCCAATGTACTAAATTGCAAAGCCTTATATAATATACTATATAATACATGAGCCACGATTGCTATATAAATACTTGAAATATTACTACGTAATATTTCAAGTATTTGTATTTACTCATATTTATTTACTTATATAAATAAGTAATCTAACTAGAAAATAATATTATAGAATTATATAAATTGTATAAGTTTATATATATATATATATTGCTTTACAAAGCTTTATATATCATTCTATTATAATATTAGGAAATTACAACACGTGTTTTAAAATATGTACATGATTTAATGAGCCCGTTGGACTCGAATGAGTTTATAAAAATGAATAATAGAATCGAAATTCGTACCCCGAAATCTATAAAATGTAATTTTTCATAATCTATAAAGCGAATATTTCTATTTCTTCAAAAAAATTCATATAATCGACAGTGAATTTTAAAAATGTCTCCTCGTACATCGGTATTCGATTACTCGACGTATTTAATATTTACCTTAGGAATTTAAATTTATAGATATATAATTGATAAAACTACAAATCCCTTATATATATTTATATTCTATAAATAAGTATTTAGTGCCGTAAATCATTTGTAAATTTGAAAAATCACTTTTTTCGATTTTATATTTTTGGACCCATTTTATATTTTCTGGTATTAATTTAATTAATTTTGAAAATATCTAAATTCTATGTAAAGATTGTATGTATCATTATTTTAGTTCGATATTAGATTTAATATCTTGCGAGGTAATCGATGATGGATTTTTATAAATCGAAAACCGAGAATCTCGAGTAATTCGATGAGTCACGAATTTCGATGAATTACGCAGGGTTCTAAACATCTATCTACGTATATAGGAATGTAGAGGAGATATTATGCTAGATTTACCTTGAATATGAATGTATATGTATTTATTGTATAATAGGTATAAGCTCTATAATAGGATATATGCACTGCATTATGTTGTACTACTATGGTATAACTACCAGTATCCAGATCTTATGAACTGCATAGGTTGCAGAGAAGTTTTCCGAAATCGAAATGAGAGTCTCGAGTAGATCTATGAGTCACTCATTTCGATGAATCACTCCTCGCTCTCATTCTCTATATACGTATACACAAAGGTATAGGCTATACTATAGTAGCTTAATCTTGAATATGAACAAGAAGGCCTACATCATTATAATAGTATATATTAACTTCACTATAATACAATATTATAACAATTACTCAGAAAGTATGATATATAAATTTCGGTATTGAGTTTGGTTTGGGATTTGGCTGTGTGGTTTTTATTAATAAATAATATAAATTTGATGCCCGGTTAAATTCATATAACTATAATTATAATGTTTGGGTTTATGTTTTTGGTTCGGATTCAGTTTTGGAATTAGTTTTATGTTTATATTTAGGTTTTGGTTTTGTTTTGAGTTTGGTTTTATGTTTGGGTTTTAGGTTTTGAGTTTGTGTTTGGGTTTGGTTCTGTGTGTGTTTTTTTGTATAAATTAAATAAATATAATATCAGACTATGTTCATATACTCTAATTATAATATTTGTGGTTTGCATTTGGGTTTGGTCGTGTATTTTTTTTAAATATATTAAAATAAATTAGATGACATATGTATATACTATAATTATACAGTTTGGGTTTATGTTTTGAGTTTAGATTCGTATTTGGATTAATTTTGGGTTTGGGTTTGGATTTGAAAAAAAAATTTAATAAATCTTATGCCAGGTTTCTATAATTATAATATTTGTATTTAGATTTGGTTTACGTTTGGATTTTGTTATAGATTCGAGTTTGGTTTTGACAAAATTGACCAAAAACTGCTGAAATTAATCTTTTATTTTGTTATTATTGTTTCTGTAAATCTGTTCAGAGAATGTAAATTTCAAAGTAATGTATAATTTGAATCGTTACATTTTTACTATTTGAGGTGATTTTCCTATATATAGATTTCGTGGTCATTCAAAACATATAATCTGTTAATATCAATTAATTTATATCATATGTGTAAGGTCGAATTTTTATATTTCTATAAATGATTTATAGAAATTCATTTTCATTAAATATATATATATGCATATAAATTATAGTTTTTAATGCATCAGTTACATTTATACTAAAGTATTTTATTGGTCGGTATTTGAGATATATACACTTCCATATAAACTAACCTCATTTTCTGAGCAGAATAGTGTATTCTTGTCATAGTTTGTATTTCAAAAATATGCTTATTTAAAATATTTGTATGTGATACTTATATTATTGAGTACTTTTTCTTAACTACTAACTAGATACTTCTCCAATAGATGATTCGTCGTGATTATAATTATTTCTATGTTAGTAAAAACGTGTACATATTGACATTTTCATATTATTTATAGTTATATTCAAATATTTTCAAAACTTTTTTTTTAATTATATGTCCCATTAATACCATGAATAATGGTGTATCTATATTTAGATTATATATTATCTCTAGTCGTATTATTTATTATTCTCATAAATGCAATAACTTAATATTCTATAATAAGACTAATTTAACCTTTGAAGTTTTCTACCCTTTCAAGAATAATTCTCTGGATAATTCCGGTGGATGTTTTCATTCCAAGAGGAATTCACATCTACCAATATATTCTTTCATTCAATTCATAAATTTAATTAAAATATTTGATCATATATCTGGTTTATACTACCAATATCTATTTCCTAGATCGACCGCCACAAATATATTTGAATCTTGTAATTCGTATAATAAGAAATCTAGTTTTGGTATTCTCTTTTCAAAGCCATATTTTCTCTATATTGATAAATATATTTTCAGTTTTATTTCTCAATATTGTTATATATTTAAAACTGAATATGACACCTATAGTTGACCCATTAAGTTTTTTCTATGTTTGAATTATTCATTTAAAGTTAAATTTAATGATATACGTACTCATTTATTATCCACTAAATGCGTAATTACACTATGCTATATATATATATATATATATATATATATATATATATATATATATATATATATATATATATAGTTGTGTGTGTGTGTCTATATATATCATTGATTTATATGTCATCTTTAAAAATCTTAAGTATATCTCTATTATTTTCATAATTATTTCAAATATCAATAATTTATTTACACATTCGCAGGTTTATTTTTTTATTATTTTTAAGGAGATACTAGATTTCTTCCTAAGCCTATTATTAGTTTTTATTGTTTTTTAATAATATATATATATATATATATATATATATATATATATATATATGTGTGTGTGTGTATGTGTGTGTGTGTGTATGTGTGTGTGTGTGTGTGTGTGTGCGTGTATATATTGATATATAAATAGATATTTCTACAATTTGAAAATTGCATTTATTTACTAATAACTAATTACTAATTTAAAATAACTCTTCCGAGGAAGCTTCTGAAGAATCTAACTTAATTTTATAAAATAACTTATATTAATATTATGGCGTAGTGGAACGTAAAATGAAAGTTAATTAAAAATATTAAATTATAATAATAAATATTTAAACATATAATAAACAATATAGCTATAAAAAATGTAAAGTATTATACATTATTGTTATGTATAATCAACAATCAAAATTAATTCATTAAAACATATATATAATGCTATTAAATAATAAATATTAACACCTCTGTTAAAATCTAGTATAATACTTATAAATTAAATAATATAAAAAAGTACTATTTATATAATTAATAATAAAAAAGACAACATTTATTTATTACAAATAAAACTATACAAATAATCAAAAAACCAATTATAATATATAATTATATATAATTAATATAATTATATATAATTATATAATATATGAATATAAATTAATTTATTATTCACTAAAATAAAATTAAGTCTATAATTAAGTAGATCGATAAATGATACTTTTTAGATATTCTACACCTTCTAGATATTGTTCCCTTCATAGCAAAATAATTCAAAGAATGCAGAAGTGTATATTTTATTATTGTAAATGATAATTTACCAATTATTATATTTACAAATTTATTAAAATAGTATATATTTATTTAATATAATGTATTGATCTCAGACTCATCTCATAGGTAAATTAATTAATATATTTTATTAATTATCTATGATAACTATTGGGTTTAATTCTTTACTTATTTTTTATATACCCAAAAAATCAATAAATAATAATACTAATATACATATTATACTAATATTATATATATATATATATATATATATATATATATATATTCATATAATTAAGTAAAATAATACAATTAATTAATATTATAATAATTACTAATTAACTAATTACTTTAATTAATTAATAGCAACATTTATAAATTCACAGGAGTAAGTTTTGAGCCATAGAACACACCTCTCGACGAGCGGGGCTCGTTAAAAACGTTTGCAAACATGTTATTTCGATATGTTGATTTAAATAATAAATAAACACCGCTATTGCATTAATTATATATTTCGAAAATAATGTAGCGTCCAATAACAAAAATATCGGATTGCGTGGTCGGTTGGTTAATAGAATCAATCCCGACCAACAATTTCCGCCGTAACGGCTGGAAAACAGCGATACCGTTGTCGTATGCAATATGGATTGCTATGCAATATGGATTATAGCATTGAAACTAAGGAAATTCCTATTATCGTATATTGTTAAATACTTTTAAAATAATCATAAAAGTAAAATAAATTGCTTTATATAAGTATCTTACGTCTATATAAAAAATCTCGCAATTGATTAAAGCGTAATCTTACTTAAGAAATATACAACATAATATATATTATCCATTACTCACAATAAATAAAATTCTTTTATAAGATGTTCTAGATGTCAATCAACTAAATAACCATGGCAATGAAAATAGATAAACATTATAATTTTTAAATTATAATTAATAAATTTAATTGTATAGATACTATTTAGTAAATAGTATTTACACAATTCAATTTATTATTTAATTATTAAAAAGCCATTTTCTAATATCATTTTTGATAAATAAATTGAAGTCCCCTGTATACCCCTGTAGTCTGTATCCCCTGTGTAGTCTTCATTAATACTGATAATTAAATTAATACTTATTTAAGTGATTTTAATAATTTATTTATTTAGAGATATTGTAGTAATATATTGAAATTATAACTATAGAAGCTATACATCTTTAGAAAAAGATCTTTTTATTGATTATATATATATATATTTGTATTGGTAAATACAAATCTATGATTATATATTATAAAATTATAATTTGCCGTAACAAAATCCGGAACAAAATAATAAATTCAATATAATAATATAGATCATATATATTTATTATCAATATATTATTAAATTTTCATACACATATTTTAGGATACATTTATTTAATCAATAAGTACCTTTATCTTTGAGAAAGAATGTTTCATTAGAAGCTGATCTTTTATTTTTGATCAATCTTCTAATGTTAAACATTTGTTTATAAGATGTGTTATCACGAAATTTATTATTTAATAAATAAAATAATATATCATTTGCTAGAATAAAAAAACTCATTATATAAGATGTTTTTGAAAATAAATATTACTGATTTCAATGAAATTTTGAATTCGAAATTCACATGTAAAAATTTGAATTTTAATTCAAAATACTTTAGACACGCCTATGAGTAAATAAATAAATTTATCAATATAATATTTTATAAAAATATTATAGTAAAAATGTATTTTAATACAAAATAACTATAAATGCAATTAGTATTTTTATAGTTTGTACTATATATTTTTAAATAATTGATTTGTGTATACAAAATGTATACAAAAATATCAGATTATGTCACATGTTATAATCCATATTGCATAGCAATCCATATTGCATACGACACCGTTTCAGCCCCGATTCGCGATGTTATGTCGTGTGTAAAAGCATTACAAACGGCGTTGCTTTATTCTAACTGTACTGCGGAGAAATGGTGTTGCATTATTTCTATTGTACCGTGTATAAACGGCGTTGATTTATTTCTACTGTACTTATTTCTACTGATATATATAAGGGATATTGGTTTTTATAATTTATTGTATAATTTATTAAATGGTATAATGGTTTGATAAAAGTTCGAAAATAAGAAATATATATAATTATCACATATCATGACAAGATAGTGTATATTGATGTTCATCATATATTCTTCTTTTTCATCCTTTCCTGACTCCAACCTTCAATATTTAATTCTTATTTTTTCTTTATTTGTATTTTTGATATATCCGGTGATATGGCTAATATGGTTTTGTACGGAAATTTAAATATTTTTTATCATTATAGTTAGAGAAAATAGATCTAGTCAAATCTGTATAAATATATATATATATATATATATATATATATATATATATGTATATATATATATATATATATTGTATTTATAGTTTATGTAAATTTAAGAATTATTAATTATTTTTTAAAATATTATAATATAGGTTAAATATTTATCAACATATTTATAGTAACATATTAAAATTTAAAATAAGATAGATATTAACCAATTAATATCGACGGGCTGATCTTATTCGGCCTCCTTTACAGGAAACATTTCACATACTTAATTAATTAATTAAGTTCAAATTTTATTTTATATACTGCATTTTTTCCATTTCTTTTGTTCGTCATGGTATGAAATATGAATACTGCAAAATATTATAAATCTGATACATATTTAATAAATATGTTTACTTTTAAAATAATTCTATTGATGAGTTATTGATAACTAGCCTATTCTAGCTATTATATGCATCGCTGGTATCACACTTCAGACAGAAATTAACGGTTTTATTACGATTACGCGATAACGAGTTGAGATTATTAAAATCCGAATACGGTTTCGGAATCCTCTCCCCTAAATCTATAAGATAGCAATTTATGATTATTGAATTTATCGATTTATAAAAAAAAAGTATAAAAACTCACGCAAACGAGTATAATTAAAATGTTATTTATTTGTATTTAATCTTATTCTCGATCTAGGTCAATTACACCGCGATGACTTGAATGTATAATATAGATACGTACAACGTACGACGTATGTATCTCTATATAGGCCAATATATATATATATATATATATATATATATATATATATATTTATATATATATATCTATATATTTATATATACATATGTATACATATTTATACTTATATATACATATACATATGTATACATATTTATATACTAACTATATAGATATTAATAATATAGAATTATATATTGTACATAGCTATATGGCTTACATTGGTAAATTTAATTATATATATATATATATATATATATATATATTTATATATATATATATATACTAACACAGAAATTACAGACCAATCAGGAAAAAAACCAGACTAATACACCCTCAATATAGAAATATTATTCAAGACTATATATTGTTGAGTTGTAATTTATTTAAATTATCTAATTAAAATTACATTTTTATAATGAATTATGTTAGTAAAATACTAATATTATTATATATATTTGTATTATATAAATCTTTTAAAATATAGATATATTTAATATATTAATAGTATTGATAATATTATATATAATACCTCATGCCATTTTATAGCTGATTGATATTAAATTATATTATTACAATTATTAAAATTATAAAGAATTAATAATTGAGAATGAAATATAACAATGTAATTATTAAAATATACGTTATTTAATATTTATATTATGATGAGTATGTATGTTTATAGTTTTAAATATATATGTATATATTAATATATACCTATGAAACCTGACCTAATTAAAAATCGTATATTTAGCGCCAATGAATAACTAATTCAATTAATTTATGATAAATCAATACATTTATAAAAATAATGTAATAGATAATTATATTTTTTATTTGTATTATTAATTTTATTAACGATATGAAATGTATCATTCTTATATACTTGAATATTATTTATAGTTTTGCGTATATTAAATACACAAATTAACCATACATATGAAAGCTTAGTATAAGGAACATTACATTATTATATAGCAGTATCGACTATTTGACCGAGTTAAATACCTTACATGACTTAATTCACACACCCATATACTCAAACTTACATATACATGTGTGTATGCATGTAATCTACTTATATTTCATTTCAGATGATACGCCAGGAGAAACTTCACGAAATCCATCTATCAAAAATATTTGTGTTGAAGATGAAATAAATAATGATGAGTATAGTTACTGTGAAAATGATGATATCAAAAAAATCAAAAAAGGTATATAAATACAATTTAAAAATATTTAATTATGTATATAAATATTATATAAGTAAACACCTCATTATTTCAAACAGCTGTAAATATCAAATGGAATAAAACAGAATTTCAGAAATTATCGGAACATTCTATATCATTTAAAAAAAACAAAATGCCAGGTTATTAATATGCAAATAAAAATTATACTTAATTTATGTATAATTCATATTTAATTTTAATACTGATAATTACAAATGGTTAATTAAAAATTTTCAGGAAAGCAAGAAATATTAGAAATATTAAAAATATATTCTCCACCGTGTTTATTAAAACTTTCCGAGGAAGAAATATATTTAAAAGTCCGAACGAAATTCAATAATGTATTAAAATCTAATATAAGAACATTAAATAAATTAATATAATAAAGCAATATCATTATATACAATATAATTTTTTATTTGGTTATAATATAATACAGTATTTAATTTAATTTCTGATAATTATTGTAATTTACTTATTTAATATGTTTAATGTAATGCACATATTTAAATATACTAGCCACTCATAAATATCTAACAACTCATAATTAATTTAATTAATATAGAATTATCGAGCACATAAAATATTTTAAACATATTTCGTTTTTATTTATAATTTTAGATAATATATTGTAACTAAGATTCTTAAAATTAATAACTGTTTCTGAGGTCTGAACCCGTGATCAATTAACATTTTTGCAATATTAAAAAAATATATTTAAGCATAAAAATGATCAAGTTGAAGTATATTTATAATTAAATTTACTATAAACTCGTTTTCAATTAATATATTATTTCCATGAAAATTATATCGAACTTAATTATTATGAAGCTACTATTTTTGAGATATATGTATCACTTATTATTTAATACCTAGTTAATAATATATCTATAGAAAAATTGAACTCATTTATGTATAATGAAAACAAATACTATGAAACTTAATATTGTAAAGGTAAATAAATATATAATTTTTGTATTACAAATAAATGCGAATATTCAATGCGCTACAAGATATATTTGAACCTAGATCATTACAAATATGTAATTAGATGTAATTCTACATAACGTATACGTTAATACGCTGTACGTTTCCTTTATATATATATATATATATATATATATATAAAGAAAACGTACAGAGTATTAAGCTACACGACATACGAACACTTTTTGTAAATTTAAAAAAATATATATTTTATATTTATTTAATTACATATATTATTATTTCTATACAAAAATAAAATATCACTATGAAAAACTATTATAAAACTATCTAGTAATAAAATAATATAAGATACATTTATACATAGTAATAAAATAATATAAGATACAGTAATACATAGTGTATACTATGTAATATAAATATATATACAATAGTGTAAATAAAACATTTGTTTTAATAGTATGTTAATAACATATTCATAAAATTGTCATAGTATATTTGTTACATGTATATTGTATATGTTATATATTTTATGGTAACAATTTTATAAAAAAATATTTAAAATTTACAATAACCATAGTTATTCAGATATATCATGATTATAATCATACTTATAGTACATATAAGTACTAATATTATAAATGGATATAATAGGTAACAATATTTGATGTAAATTAACATAGGTAAAACAATTCATCCTTGTTATGTATTGTCATTTACATTTAAATATGTTATTAATAGTGATATCAAATATTTTTTTAAATTGATATCAAAATTCAAATCATTATTAGAGAGATTTGAAACTAGGACCATTAAAAATATTTAATTAGATATAATTCTACATAACTGAATAAAGAAAATTTACAGCGCATTAACCTACACGACAAATAAGGCTTTTTTGTAAATTTTAAAAATATATATTTTATATAAATTTAATTACATATCTTATTATTTCTATACAAAAATAAAATATTACAATATCACTATGAGAAACTATTATAAAACTATCTAATAATAAAATAATATAAGATACATTAATATATAGTAATAAAATAATATAAGATACAGTAATACATAGTGTATACTATGTAATATAAATATATATGCAATATTGTAAATAAAACATTTGTTTTAATAGTATGTTAATAACATGTTTATAAAATGTTCATAGTATATTTATTAAATATATATATAATTATAAAAATATACTTTAAATTATATTACATAGAATACATTATGTTAACATATATCGTATATTTTATACAATATATGATAATATTTTATAATTAATAAAGTATTATTATATATTGTATAAAAGTAAAATATAGTGAATTCTATATTATAAATATATATACTATTGTAATTAAAATATGCATATAAAAACATAAGCTTATTATCTTCATCATATTTATAATCGATTTATTCATAATTAATATATTAGTTTGTTATTAGATATCAATTATACATTAAATACATTTTAGTAAAATTACTATGCATAAAATAAAAATGTATTTATATTATAAAGTATACTTTTGAAATTATATTCTATAAATATATAAATTTTGTTTATAATCAAAAATATAGCAATATAAAATATATATATGTATATATTAAATTTATATTCAGCAGCTAAAGTTAAAAGGAAATATTGCATATTATATTATGAGGATTATTTCATATGCCATATTTCCAAATATAATAATGTATATAAGTAATCGACAAGATTACAAATTAAATCTCTGATTGTGATAATAGTTTGATAGTATACTATTAAACTATATAATATAATATATAATACCATATCTTTGTATTTGAATATGGTTTAGTAATATTTTATAATAAAATATTAGTAATAGTTAATATATTATTAATATTTAAATAAATTGGAATTTTTAGGCTACAATTAAAAATATATAATATTAAAATATAATATATATATAAATAATGATTATCTATTAATGGATCTAAATCTATGAATGTGTTATTGGGTGTATTATTCCGTAATAGTGTAATGTATTAAAAGGGTGTATTAGTCTGGTTAAATATTGGAAAATCAGATGGGTGTATTTGTCGTGAATAGGAGATGACGAACATGGAAACACCCACCAAAACATGTATATCAGAAAATACTGATTTATTCTTTCTCAAATATCCAGGCATTATTTATTAACCTAATAGTAGCCCGAATGTAAATTTTCGACTAAAAGCAATCATTATTCAAAAGGGTGTATTTGTCTGGTTATACAAAAAATATACATTGAGGGTGTATTTGCCCATAATATGAGGTCTATATATATATAGTTATATATATATATATATATATATATATATATATATATATACATATACATATACATAAATATAAATATTTATATAATATACTAGAGTATATTATATACATATATATGTATTATATAATCTATAATAATCTAGTCAATATATAATTATAATGGCAATGAATATAATGCAATTAATTTTATTTTATTATCTTTTATATTATATTATAATATAAATATATTCACAATTAACTTATTAAAAATATATTACTACTAATATATTATTTATAAATTTTCCTGTTGTCCAGTTTATTATTTATATCAATTAAATCATCTTTATTCGTAATATAATATACAATCGATGACTTTGAATATGAGTAACTTTGAATGGCATTATTTGTTGAAATATTATTTGTTGATAATATCTATTTCCCTTCCCATTTCTCTTGATATTTAATAATTACAATGATGTTACTATTTGTAAATAAATAATATATTAGAAATGAGTAAAAATAAATAATACCTTATAAATACGATGTTACATTAAAGGATCAAATATAAAGTTGTACTTTATAATTAAATATTTAATAATTCAATTATTAAAATAATGAATTAAATATAATGAGAAATTTAATTATTTAAATGGTAATTACTAACTTTCCATATTGCAATGAATTTCTAAAATTATCTGCTCCTTTATCCCTACAAGTATATATTAAAAGAATAACTATTTCAACAAATACACACATAAATTCACTTTGCAAACACAAATATATATTTTTTTTATAGAAAACATCAAATAATATTTAAAATGATAACTTAATAACTTAATCTTATAGGCATATTATTTATATATGAATTATATAATTTTAAATATAGAACCGTGTGTTCCATTTATCAACAACAAATATGAGTTGTAATTTGGTATTTATAAATGAGATTGTAATCAGCAAATGCCACATAGTACTATGCTGGTATAATGATACCAATGCAATGATACAATATGTCACTTGTCATTCTATACCAGCAAGTTGTCATTGTTTATGCTATTTAAATACTATTTAAATATTTAATATTGACATACTTGGTTGTTGATTAATAATAGTGTAATGCTAATTAGTATAACCTGTGTTTAGTAGATATCATCGTAAGCACAGTCCATAAGCCGCCATGATTAGAGCAATCTTCCTTAAAAATAATTAAAGTACGTGTTCTGAAATTTAGTTATATATCCTTATAAAAATATTACATCGTAAAAAAGTTAATAATAAATATAAATTATATATAAATGTTATTTTTAATATATAACTATTGTATTATTAAAGTACGCAGTAATATTATTATTTTAATTATATTATATTACATTTATACACTTTATATTTATTATATTTAAAGAGATACACATTTAACCTATATATAAAATATAAAATGTACAGGTATTATTTTAATAATTATAATCATTTTATAGTACTTTTTATACCATTTTATACTTACCTATTATAATTATAGTGTGAGAATAGATGTATAAAATTGAATTATCCGAAAATAATAATAATAATATAAGATAGTTTGTTTTTAAAATAAAAGTAGGGATTTTAAATATAAATTCAAGGATCAGCACGGATAATAGAATCCGCTATAAAATATATACTGTAAACATTTTATACGGCGGAGAAACGGTATATAAAAGTATTACCGATACTCTGCCCTACAGTCGGATAACGGTCGACTACCGATAGTCTGCTGTACATCGGAAAAACCTTATAATTTTTCACATTTCAACCGTTTCTCTGCTGCGCAGTAAAGAAACGGCGGACTTTGTTAGTCGGGAAGGTTCATAATGTTGTGAAGTGTACAAGAAGTAACCGAACCACAGAGCCGATACATTAAAATGACAACCGCACTCGCGAGTCGTTCTTACGTCGATTATAGTGAATGCATTGTTATTGGATGAGTCATAACTACGCGTCATTAATATAAACAAACTGTATAATTCAATATATATAAATAACTACATATTGCATTAGGAAATTCGTAATGGGAATGTCTAATATAAATTATTACAAGTTATATATATATATATATATATATATATGTATATTTGTATAATATATATATATATATATATAACTAAAACTAAACTCTATAGTATCAATACTGTAATAACTATCTACTAATAATATATTAAAGTATGAAAATTTCAATTTTAACATGCAATTTGATGTTAGACAAAAGGTTTATGTTCATGTAATATTACTCCAATTATAAACTCGAACTATTAATGATGAAAATAAAAGGCTATTATATAATATATATCTATAAAATATCATTACGATAATGTTTCGCTTGTAACCAATGTATTTAACGAATACAACTATTATTCACTCTATGGTGTGTTTGTAAATAGATATTTCCAAAAATATGGTATGAATTCAATCTTAACATATTCTACGAGTCAAAGCAAACATTCTGTTTAAATATTACAAAGAAGTCAGTTCATTTACAATTGTTAAAAAAATGTAAACACAGTTTTAAAAATTATAAAACTTGATAATTTCTTATAGAAATTTAGTATATACTTATTGTATCTTTTAGCTAGTTCAGGGGATTAACAAATAACTTTAATTTTAATCGTAAATATTAATTAGAAATTTGCATTAAGAATATAATTAAGAATATAAAATCTATCTTATTCGTAGTAATACTTATAATATAATTATGAAGTTTATTATATATTTATCTCACGCGTGATTCGTATTCATTAGACAACGCATTCATACCCACTTCAATATCGTGAAGGCATTTTCTAGATAACTAGATACTTATTGTATGCTTATAGAATAGACAAATGGGTTAATTAGAAATATCAATAAGGAATAACAGCAGCGTGTACTCTGAATCTAACATCGACAACTAAGCAGGTACTTACCGACTTGTAATTAATCAATTACATGTATATATGTAATACTATGACCCTACCATGTTCTAATATCATAATATATAACGTTGCTATCAATAATGTAATATCAATCGTGTATATTAAAATGGAATATGTGTAAAATAATGAAATTTAAAATGATTAATCCTCATTAAGATAATACAGTAATGTAGTGTATCCCCACAAATTAAACTAAACACACACGATTCACTTCTTGTATCTAAATATGCTGAATATGAAATACAATTTATTTGCTACATATCAGAAAAGTATATATTCACGTAATTTCATTTGTATATGCAAATTGTGTTTTTTCTATTACTATAATTGGAGGTAAAATATTGATAAATTGTGAATATATAATGAAATAATATTTTACTCAACTGAATATTAGACATATCAAATAGTTGAGTACATTAATAATTATTAATTTAGATCGCAATTCAGTTTATTTTAATTAAAATGAATCAATTTCATATTAATCCCAATATTAATATGTTCTAAATATAGTTATGCATTTAACTATTTTCAACCTTTATACTATATATATAATTAAGTTATATCAATTTGTAAAAATATGATAGACAGGAGCAGTTTTCTAAATCCACAAAATTAAAAAATATAAAAAAATCAATATTAAGTATATTTATAGAAAAACATTAAGAAAAACATTATTATAAAAATAGTTTATTGATTTTTATTTATTGTATAGACTAAACTAGTTTAAACTAGCAATACCCCCCATTCTAGCATCTCATGTTTATGAAATTTAAAAGTCGTGTAGTGATTTTCATAATAAATAGTTTTGAAATCAAAATATATCCAAATAATATAAAGTATATATAATATAGATAGTAATACATTTTTTTTGGGATATATAGATTTATTGCGATGTATTCAAATTATGATTATTTACATTTATATATATTATACTGCTGTAGTTTAGTTAATCAAAAAGAAACATGATACTAGGAATCATAAATTAGTTTTTCGGGAAATAATTTTATGATCAAAATAATATACAAATTAATATTAATTACTGACGATATCCATCAAAAAAACTTCAATGACAAATAAAGTGTATAATTAAAATTATTATAAAAAATATTTCACTTCGTTCAAATATGTAAATAAGTATTACACCATAAAGTAAAATTAATTTAAATATATATATATATATTTGTATATATACTGAAATTGCAAGCTCACGAATTGATCAATTTCAAGGTCGAAGTTCGAATCGATACCACGTGACCAATGGACGTAACTCCGCCCACTCAGTTTCTTAGATCGCCAATAGCTTTACTGATCAACTGACCACTGAGCACGTACAACGTTGCGTAAATTTTCTTTCGATGGCGTGAAAACAAAGGCTGACTAACCCCGAAAACAACAATGCCCTCCTTAATCAGCTTAATGTCTCATTAGGTAACTCGTTTCTAGTCATTTACATATATGATATCGTATAACGAATTAATACCTTGAAGCTGCCTAATCATATTCTTTATAAATATAGATAATTCAATATGTAGTTATAATATTCTAGTGTATTCGATTAGCAATCAAGTTATTCACAAAATAACACAAAGAACTATAGCATTTAAATACGGAGATAGATTTCACTGGTTAGTCATTCTAACTAATGTACTTACTTATTGTGTTACACACACACGCACACACACACACTCACACTCACACACACACGCACACTCACACACACACACACATACATAAATACATACATACATACACATGTACACATATTCACAACACACACACACATACACACATACAAACACACACACATACATACATACATACATACATATACATGTACACATATTCACAACACACATACTCACACACACACACATACATACACACACTCACAAACATACACACATAAATACACACACACATAAATACATACATACATACACACACATACAACCACACACATACACACACACACACACACACACACACACACACACACACACATACATACAACCACACACACACACACACACACACACACACACACACACACACACACACACACACACACACACACACACACACACACACACACACACACACACACACACACACACACACACACACACACACACACACACACACACACACACACACACACACACACACACACACACACACACACACACACACACACACACACACACACACACACACACACACGCGTATATATATATATATATATATATATATATATATATATATATATATATTTATATTATATTATTATATTATACAATTATATATATATATTTATATTATATTATTATATTATACAGTTATATTATACAGTTATATCATACTTTTATACTATACAGTTATATTATAATGCTATATTATAATGTTATATTATACATTTATATAATACAGTTATATTATACAGTTATATTATACAGTTATATTATACAGTTATATTATACAGTTATATTATACAGTTATATTATACAGTTATATTATACAGTTATATTATACAGTTATATTATACAGTTATATTATACAGTTATATTATACAGTTATATTATACAGTTATATTATACAGTTATATTATACAGTTATATTATACAGTTATATTATACAGTTATATTATACAGTTATATTATACAGTTATATTATACAGTTATATTATACAGTTATATTATACAGTTATATTATACAGTTATATTATACAGTTATATTATACAGTTATATTATACAGTTATATTATACAGTTATATTATACAGTTATATTATACAGTTATATTATACAGTTATATTATACAGTTATATTATACAGTTATATTATACAGTTATATTATACAGTTATATTATACAGTTATATTATACAGTTATATTATACAGTTATATTATACAGTTATATTATACAGTTATATTATACAGTTATATTATACAGTTATATTATACAGTTATATTATACAGTTATATTATACAGTTATATTATACAGTTATATTATACAGTTATATTATACAGTTATATTATACAGTTATATTATACAGTTATATTATACAGTTATATTATACAGTTATATTATACAGTTATATTATACAGTTATATTATACAGTTATATTATACAGTTATATTATACAGTTATATTATACAGTTATATTATACAGTTATATTATACAGTTATATTATACAGTTATATTATACAGTTATATTATACAGTTATATTATACAGTTATATTATACCGTTATATTATACAGTTATATTATACAATTATATTATACAGTTATATTATACCGTTATATTATACAGTTATTTTATACCGTTATATTATACAGTTATATTATACAGTTATATTATACAGTTATATTATACAGTTATATTATACAGTTATATTATACAGTTATATTATACAGTTATATTATACAGTTATATTATACAGTTATATTATACAGTTATATTATACAGTTATATTATACCGTTATATTATACCGTTATATTATACAGTTATATTATACAGTTATATTATACAGTTATATTATACAGTTATATTATACAGTTATATTATACAGTTATATTATACAGTTATATTATACAGTTATATTATACAGTTATATTATACAGTTATATTATACAGTTATATTATACAGTTATATTATACAGTTATATTATACAGTTATATTATACAGTTATATTATACAGTTATATTATACAGTTATATTATACAGTTATATTATACAGTTATATTATACAGTTATATTATACAGTTATATTATACAGTTATATTATACAGTTATATTATACAGTTATATTATACAGTTATATTATACAGTTATATTATACAGTTATATTATACAGTTATATTATACAGTTATATTATACAGTTATATTATACAGTTATATTATACAGTTATATTATACAGTTATATTATACAGTTATATTATACAGTTATATTATACAGTTATATTATACAGTTATATTATACAGTTATATTATACAGTTATATTATACAGTTATATTATACAGTTATATTATACAGTTATATTATACAGTTATATTATACGGTTATATTATACGGTTATATTATACGGTTATATTATACGGTTATATTATACGGTTATATTATACGGTTATATTATACGGTTATATTATACGGTTATATTATACGGTTATATTATACGGTTATATTATACGGTTATATTATACGGTTATATTATACGGTTATATTATACGGTTATATTATACGGTTATATTATACGGTTATATTATACGGTTATATTATACGGTTATATTATACGGTTATATTATACGGTTATATTATACGGTTATATTATACGGTTATATTATACGGTTATATTATACGGTTATATTATACGGTTATATTATACGGTTATATTATACGGTTATATTATACGGTTATATTATACGGTTATATTATACGGTTATATTATACGGTTATATTATACGGTTATATTATACGGTTATATTATACGGTTATATTATACGGTTATATTATACGGTTATATTATACGGTTATATTATACGGTTATATTATACGGTTATATTATACGGTTATATTATACGGTTATATTATACGGTTATATTATACGGTTATATTATACGGTTATATTATACGGTTATATTATACGGTTATATTATACGGTTATATTATACGGTTATATTATACGGTTATATTATACGGTTATATTATACGGTTATATTATACGGTTATATTATACGGTTATATTATACGGTTATATTATACGGTTATATTATACGGTTATATTATACGGTTATATTATACGGTTATATTATACGGTTATATTATACGGTTATATTATACGGTTATATTATACGGTTATATTATACGGTTATATTATACGGTTATATTATACGGTTATATTATACGGTTATATTATACGGTTATATTATACGGTTATATTATACGGTTATATTATACGGTTATATTATACGGTTATATTATACGGTTATATTATACGGTTATATTATACGGTTATATTATACGGTTATATTATACGGTTATATTATACAGTTATATTATACAGTTATATTATACAGTTATATTATACAGTTATATTATACAGTTATATTATACAGTTATATTATACAGTTATATTATACGGTTATATTATACGGTTATATTATACGGTTATATTATACGGTTATATTATACAGTTATATTATACAGTTATAAAGTTACATAATTCTAATTATATCAGAAAACTATCATGAAACCATCTCAACAATTGGAGGTCAATTACACTCAGTTTCAGTTGGCATCTTCTACGTCTTCTGTTTTCAGCGAAAAAAATGCCTTCGACTACCCCTTAGACTTTATATTCTATTTTGGTATTGTACCGATAGCTTTGTTTCTGAATGTGGTTTGCGGAGTTATAGTCAGGAGATTGCTTAAAATGAGAAAGACATTGAAAAGGTTGTTATACTGCAGGGTACGTGTGTCGTATAGATACATGTATAGAAGCATTAATACAATTGTAATAACTAATATAAAGAGTCTTATATTATATTATAATAAGTTTAAACCGCATTCAATTTCACTTATAATATAAGACATGTTTAACATTAATTATTGTACTGAGATGAAGAATTTTTCAATAATTTTCTGAGAAAATGTTTATATATTCATATATACTCAAATACTCAAAATATGTTTATATATACTCAAATCATTCAACTAATGGAGTTATTAATAATCCCGCGATGTGAACAGGTCGATTCCAGATTTGTGTGTAGGGTTGCTTACATTTGCTGACATCTCCAGTCTTCTATTGATACACAGCTGTACTATACTTGCACTATTGTTGAAATGGAATAAACTACCTCTAGCGATCTGCTACTATCAAGTTATTAATTATATTGAATTTGCAGAGACATATATTTATTATTGATTTATTATATATATATATATATATATATATATATATATTTATATATATATATAAACTATTTGGAGTCTAAATAACATAATATATTTATTTTAATATATATTTATATAATGTAACTATATTATAATATATTTCCAGAATTTTAGACGATGATTTATTAAAACATTTATTTTCTTCTTATTATCACATACATAATTATTACACAAGTTCAAATAAACCATTTCAGAGTTACCTAACAAGTGTTTATCTGAAAATTGAGTTTATGATTCAGGTAGCGATTTCGAACGATAGATTCTTCGCCTTGCTAAAACCTTTACAATATAACACATACGGGTTTGGTATATACTCGCATCTTACTGTAATGGTATCGTTGTAATTTATATAATAGTAAATGTTATGTATACCGAATATGTCTTATTATCTGTATAATATGATCATATTATAACTTATGATTAACAAATCAATGTAGTCAATTAACTTTATTATATTAAATCTAATTATATACAAATATTAACTACTTATTGGGTTAAAGTTTAATAAGCTTCCCTACTCTCCATCAGCTCCCGTCGACTCGTCGCTGTTACATCATTATTCATTCTATTGTTATCGGTTCTCAATACCGCCTTGTCTTTCGGTATCGGCTCCGGTGGTCCTGTGGAGAGCGCAATAGATCCTTTCACTAACCACTCCCTCAACTCCACATTCGCACTGGAGCTTGGCTGGCCTAAATGCTATTGGAGATCGAGTATAATTACAATTTCAGATTTCATCATATGCTTTGGAAATTTTATCATTTTTATTATAGGGTTAATGATATATATATTTAATATATATATATATATATATATATATATATATATATATATATACATATGCATATATTTGTATGTTTGTTTGTCTGTTTTTATAATTAATATAATATATTTAAATTCTTATTTATTATTATATATAAACAACCGTTTTAAATGTGTATTAACTCAATCATGTTCGACGTGCAACCGCAATAGATTATTCATATATTTCCAATGTGCTGATCGTCAAAACTTACTCTGTTTTAAGGTTCGCATCATTCACTGGTACCAATTGCGCCATTATCTACGAGCTATGGACATATCACGTGAAACTTGAAATCAGGTTGTTGAAAGAACTCTCGGATACCATTCGCAACAGTAAACTTGGCAACGGCGTAAAGACTTCGAGCTCCGCGAAAACTTCGAAACTCTTGCCATCCAAACCTCTTTTGAGAACAAGCAAAACAGAGGTAATGGGAGTAACATAGTAAATACCTAATTAGTAAATACATAATTAGTAAATACATAATTAGTAAATATATAATTAGTAAATACAAAATTAGTAAATATATAATTAGTAAATACAAAATTAGTAAATACAAAATCAGTAAATATATAATTAGTTAATATATAATTAGTAAATACATAATTAGTAAATACATAATTAGTAAATACATAATTAGTAAATACAAAATTAGTAAATACCTAATTAGTAAATACAAAATTAGTAAATACAAAATCAGTAAATATATAATTAGTAAATATATAATTAATAAATACATAATTAGTAAATACATAATTAGCAAATACATAATTAGTAAATACAAAATTAGTAAATACATAATTAGTAAATACATAATTAGTAAATACAAAATCAGTAAATATATAATTAGTAAATATATAATTAGTAAATACATAATTAGTAAATACATAATTAGTAAATACATAATTAGTAAATACAAAATTAGTAAATATATAATTAGTAAATACATAATTAGTAAATATATAATTAGTAAATACAAAATTAGTAAATATATAATTAGTAAATACATAATTAGTAAATACATAATTAGTAAATACATAATTAGTAAATACATAATTAGTAAATACATAATTAGTAAATACATAATTAGTAAATACATAATTAGTAAATACAAAATTAGTAAATACCTAATTAGTAAATACAAAATTAGTAAATACAAAATCAGTAAATATATAATTAGTAAATATATAATTAATAAATACATAATTAGTAAATACATAATTAGCAAATACATAATTAGTAAATACAAAATTAGTAAATACATAATTAGTAAATACATAATTAGTAAATACAAAATCAGTAAATATATAATTAGTAAATATATAATTAGTAAATACATAATTAGTAAATACATAATTAGTAAATACATAATTAGTAAATACAAAATTAGTAAATATATAATTAGTAAATACATAATTAGTAAATATATAATTAGTAAATACAAAATTAGTAAATATATAATTAGTAAATACATAATTAGTAAATACATAATTAGTAAATACATAATTAGTAAATACATAATTAGTAAATACATAATTAGTAAATACATAATTAGTAAATACATAATTAGTAAATACAAAATTAGTAAATATCTAATTAGTAAATACAAAATTAGTAAATACAAAATCAGTAAATATATAATTAGTAAATATATAATTAATAAATACATAATTAGTAAATACATAATTAGTAAATACATAATTAGTAAATACATAATTAGTAAATACAAAATTAGTAAATACATAATTAGTAAATACATAATTAGTAAATACAAAATCAGTAAATATATAATTAGTAAATATATAATTAGTAAATACATAATTAGTAAATACATAATTAGTAAATACATAATTAGTAAATACAAAATTAGTAAATATATAATTAGTAAATACATAATTAGTAAATATATAATTAGTAAATACAAAATTAGTAAATATATAATTATTAAATATATAATTAGTAAATACATAATTAGTAAATACATAATTAGTAAATACATAATTAGTAAATACATAATTAGTAAATACATAATTAGTAAATACATAATTAGTAAATACATAATCAGTAAATACATAATTAGTAAATACATAATTAGTAAATACATAATTAGTAAATACATAATCAGTAAATATATAATTAGTGTAATTAGATGGAAATTCTTTTAAACTTATTAAACTTGTATTACACGAATAAATAGAAGATAATGGTCAGTTGACCATGATCAAAGCGAAAGATGATTCAATGAATACTGCTAAGGAAGAGTCTCGTAAAGCAGACTTACTTTTCACATTTGAATTTATCCCTCAAGCGAATAGGAGAAGAGAATACTTAGATACAGATGATAGTCCCTATAGTCCCGACCATCTTTATACAATTGCGAGACCACTACAGGAAGTGGAAAGCAAAGAAATTAAAGTTGGAGTGTCTTTAGTAGCGGAGAAACAAATCTTAGATTTACCAAGAAGCCAAATTGATTCGGTACAAGAAAATCCCAAAAAAGGTAAAACAATACTACATATATATATATATATATATATATATATATATATATATATATATATTAAAAAGTCATTCCATATTATCTTACATATTGTAAGATATTTTAATTTGATGACAGAATTAATGTTATTAATTACATACAGTTAAAAAAACGAATAAAGCAAAGGTGAATGTAAATAGGTTGTTAAAAGGAATTGTCAAAGGAATGAAGAAACAGAAAAAGGAGATAATATTGGCTAAAAAGGTGTTGCTATGTTCTAGTGTATTTCTTTTCACTTGGATTCCCTACGGAGTTAGTTAATATATAATAAAATATTATCTAAATATATATATATATATATATATAAATATATATATATATATATATATATATATATATATATATATTGTATATATATATAAACAGTATATAAAGAACTTTATATAAATAATATAAATGTTTCATTCAAATTGTGTATTAGTATGGATAATCTTTAATAGTGAAATTTATTTGAAGCTGGTGATAGCATTCGAGATTTTCAACATAAACATTCCGGAGATTTACATAGACATCGCTTTGAAAGCCATTTACTTCAACGCGTTCCTAAATCCGTTTTTCCACGGCTTCTGCCGAGGAAATTACCGCGTTGGATTCTATTATTTAATAAAATTGGTCGGCCATCACATCCTCAGGTGTTTGATTAAAAGGCCCCCAGGTAAGGTCAATACTAACTATTGTTATAATAATATGTTACTATAGTATGTAGTGTACTAATATTAAATAATAAGGTAGTAAGTGGAAGTAGTTTGGTATCACAATATTAAATTAAATTACAAATTGCTATTTTTATCATATTATAATATAGGAAGTAAACCTATTAATAAATCAGACTTGTATTGCGTAATAATGATGATGAGCTTCACCTGTATTATATAGAATAAATATCTATTTATAATTGACATTGGAACAAAACATATCATAGATTGCAGAGTTTAATTTTGTTATACATTGAATAATAATATATAAAATTTAGGATTTGTCATTTTGATTGTTATGTAATAACGTATGTATGAATCATTCTTAAAATATTAAGACGAATTAAATATATTACTTATTAGGATGCATTATATTTATATGATATATCAGTATATACATTAATGATATTTTAATAAATAAATAGTTGTAATTCAGTTTAAATGGTTTTTAAATAGAATAGTTATGGGAAAAATATTAATCTTCAAAGTATTAATCTCACTTATTATCGTCAATTAGAGAATATCGTTATTGGTTATCGAATATTGTATATATTATATAACCAATAGCGATTTATAGCATAATACACGAACTTCCGTATAGGGTATTGTATTTGACATATATTACTTCCGTTAGAGGTTACTATCCGCATACTTCTAGATACGAAGTTGTTTCGAGAATCGCCTGGCCGAAGGCGAAAACGGGAGTTAGTTCAACAAACACTGATCCGGAAACAACAGCGAAAAGATAAAAAAGTGAAAAATCAGAAACGTCACAAGGATACTAATACTCGAAGACTGGAACGCCAACAGAAGAACGCCAAGCAGGAAGAGCAAGGTGAGATGAGACATGAATATGTATAGGTTATTGAGACTATGAGATATGTTCTCGAGTATATATATTCATTTGAAATGTTCTTATTAAGTATTTAATTTCACTTTAGTTAATAATAATGGCATTATTTACTAATTGTATGTGTGTATATATTATCTAGAGTTGATTACCTGTTCTATAGATAAATACAGCCCCAATGTATATTTTTTGTATAACCAGACAAATAGCTTTTGAATAATGATTGTTTTAGTCGAAAATTTATATTTAGGCTAATGTTAGGTTTATAAATAATACCAGGAAATTTAAGCGAAATTAAATAAATATCTTCTGATATACATGTTTTGGTGTGTGTTTCCATGCTCGTCGTCTCCTATTCACGACATATACACCCATCTAATTTTCCAATATAAAACCAGACTAATACACCCTTTTAATACATTATGATATTATAGAGTAATACGCATAATAAAACATTTATATCGATGGGCTATTTTATTCGGTAATCTTTACAGGAAACATTTTCCGTACTTTTTGTTCATACTAAAGTTCTAATTTTATTTAAAATACTATATTTTTTCCATCATGGTATAAAAAATCATGGTATCTCTCTTGTCCGCCATGGTATAAAATATGAATACTGCAATTAATATTATAAATGCGATACATATTCATATATATATCTTAATAAATATGTTTAGATTTAAAATAATTCTATTGTTGAGTTATTGATAATTAGCCTATTCTAAGAGCTATTATATGCATCGCCTATATCACACTCCAAACAGAAATTAACGGTTTTATTTTGCGTGCGTTGCTTACTCGATAGTTTATCGGCGATTACGCGATAACGGATTGAGATTATTAAAATCCGAATACGGATTCGGAATCCTCGCCCCTAAATCTATAAGATAGCAATTTGTGATTATTGAATTTATCGATTTATAAAAAAATATATAAAAACGCACGCAAACGAGTATAATTAAAATGTTATTTATTTGTATTTGTATTAAATCTTATTCTCGATCTAGGTCAATTACACCGCGATGACTGTATGCGTAATATAGATACAACGTAAGTTGTGCAGTGTACAATGTACACTGTACACTGTACAGCGTACACTGTACAGTGTGCGGCACAGAAAGGGTATTGCATTATTTCTATTGTACCGTATATAAACGGCGTTGCTTTATTTCTACTGTACCGTGTATAAACGTCGTTGCTTTATTTCTGCTGTACTTTATTTCTACTGATATATATAAAGGATATTGGTTTATATAATTTATTGTAAAATGGTTTGATAAAAGTTCGGAAATAAGAAATATATATAATTATCACATATCATGACAAGATAGTGTATATTGATGTTCATCATCTATTATTTTTTCATCCTTTCCTGACTCCAATCTTCAATTCTTCTTTTTTAATTATTTAAGGGGAGACCGCAGTGATCAAATAATAATAATTTTTTTTTTTATAAATTTATTTTTATTTACTATTTAGATTAATTTATATGTTATTAATACTGTTGTGAAATTTCAGATTGAAAAACGCAATATAAATTAAATAAATTGAATGTTTATAAGTTTTGTGAAAATAATAAATTAGTGAAAAATTGAATAAATTATTTTTATAATTTGTTTGTATAAAACCGTATATATAATGGATTTTCTAAATTTAAAATCGTGAATATTTGAATATCTATAGTTGTTTATATAGTTGTCAAATATCATATTCACGTGATCGATACAACCAATGCAATCGTTCCAAACAAAACAAAACAAACTAATTACCTTTGTTTGAATTTTCAAAGCATTATTTACGATATTCATTTCATTTTGCGTTTCTTCCTTTTGTAGCTATTTTTTAATATAATTTCTTCACATATATACATTAACTACATACTATTATATTATATATCATATTACTTTTGTTATAAGTAAATTCATAAGTAAATTATGGGTCCTAAGAATAAGAGACAGAAGCAGGTCGAAAATATGATCAAACAACGAAGTATATATATATATATATATATATATATATATATATATATATATATATATGTGTGTGTATGTTTAGTATATATGTAGATATCACATTGAATATTTATATATTCAATAATAATAAACATTGCAAACCATACTATTTTTTTTACTATGCATAATAAATTTATAAATTATAATAAAAGTGCATAAAATTTGAAGCCGTTTTTCTCAGAATAATTATTTTCACTTGCTTACTGATTTTATATTTGCAATAACTCATTCAATATATTAGTTAATTCATTAATTTTTGTGTGTGTATAAAGATATTATATATATTTATATAGTTACATTTTTATATTTATATATATCACAATAGATATTTCGTAATATATTTATTTATTCACATAAAAGTGTTTTTTAAGTTGTTTTTTAAATACTGTATTTCATTGTAATATATAAAAACATTTAAAATGATTTGCTAAAATATAATGATCTAACTATATTCGACTATATATTACCAATAAGTAGGTCAACAAATATTGGCACATTTCCAAGTATTGAGTACGTTATTACATTTTATATAGAGCTATATTTCCCTATTCTTTACCATGTTAAACGCGATCGCTGCGGTCTCCCCTTAAATGGGAATTACTAGCTTTCCACATTGCAATGAATTTCTAAAATCATCTGTTCCTTGATCCCTGCAAGTATATATTAAAAGAATAATTATTTCAACTTAAATTAATAAATTAATATTTAAAATGTTAACTTAATAACTTAATCTTATAGGCATATTATTTATATATGAATTATATAATTTTAAATATAGAACCGTATGTTCCATTTATCAACAACAAATATGAGTTGTAATTTGGTATTTATAAATGAGATTGTAATCAGCAAATGCCACATAGTACTATGCTGGTATAATGATACCAATGTAATGATACAATATGTCACTTGTCATTCTATACCAGCAAGTTGTCATTGTTCATGCTATTTAAATACTATTTAAATATTTAATATTGACATAATTGGTTGTTGATTAATGATATTGTAATGCTAATTAGTATAACCTGTGTTTAGTAGATATCATCGTAAGCACAGTCCATAAGCCGCCATGATTAGAGCAATCTTCCATAAAAATAATTAAAGTACGTGTTCTGAAATTTAGTTATATATCCTTATACAAATATTACATCGTAAAAAAGTTAATAATAAATATAAATTATATATAAATGTTATTTTTAATAAACTATTGTATAATTAAAGTACGCAGTAATATTATTATTTTAATAATATTATATTACATTTATACACTTTATATTTATTATATTTAAAGAGATACAAATTTAAACTATATATAAAATATAAAATGTACAGGTATTATTTTAATAATTATAATCATTTTATAGTACTTTTTATACCATTTTATACTTACCTATTATAATTATAGTGTGAGAATAGATGTATAAAATTGAATTATCCGAAAATTATAATAATAATATAAGATAGTTTGTTTTAAAAATAAAAGTAGTGGTTTTAAATGTAAATTCAAGGATCAGCGCGGACAATAGAATCCGCTATAAAATATGTACTGTAAACATTCTATTCTCTACGGCTGAGGTATAGGTATAAAAGGTATATAAAAGTATTACCGATACTCTGTAGTATAATCGGATTACCGATTATACAACAGATTACCGATAGTCTGCTATACGGCGGAGAAACGGTATAATTTTTCACATTTCAGCCGTTTCTCTACTGAGCAGTAGATGGTCAAAGAAACACTTTTTTTTTACTTATAAACAAATTTAAGTATACAAATATTTTTCATTGTATTTCAAAATAAATTGTACGTAAAAATAAAATAAAAATTATTATTTAAATTATATCATAGAGCAACATCCGTTAATACATTACTACATTATATATAATTACAAATTTGTAAATATAATGCATATATGCAATTAATTTTACAATGTATTTAAATAATTATATAATTATAATTATTAAACCAATAATAGTAACCCAGTTATCAAAAGTATTTTTAAAATTCGATACTACATCCAATTACAATGCAATGTAGTGATTTAAATTATAGATTTGATATTTTCGGAATAATATTTACACAATTGTGTTATTCATAACTATTAAAACAACTAAAAACCACTTAAATAGAAACTAGTAGAACATTTTGAAAATAAAATCATAATCTGATATTTTTCGCATTGACTATTTGTATATCATACGTTCATAAATTGGATATTACTGTATATAAGTTTAATATGAATCACAATATTTATGAAAATAATAAAAATTGAATGGCATTATGTGTTTTAATAATTTATATCATTTTTTTATTGATATCATTTATTGTAAATTAAAAGTATAAGTACCTCTGAATATGGAATAAGTAAATTATATTTACATATGGATGTTGACTTTGTCTAATAAGATGAAATAATCTATCTATAATAATAATTCACATTCTAATACTTATATAAAATATACATTATGTTTATATAATACATTATAATAGTTCTAATCGATTTACAAAGCATTACTAATTAATATGGAAATTGACTTAACATTAATATTTTGGATCATCAAAATAAATTAATTGAAATATTATATCATTAATTATATAATTATAAAAATTTAAAATGATTAAAACTTTAAAATTATATAATACATATAATACATTAATATACATTAATATAGTACATTTTCAATAATATCTATATAATTTAACAATGTTAATAATTATATATAATATAATTATATATTATAATTATATATCGATAAATATTAGTTAATAATACAGCATAATATAGTCTATATAATATTTTCTATACTATCAATATATATATCATATTTATTATAATAATATTCATTAAAATATTAAATTTTCAATAATATCTATTAATTTTAAAATCCTAATAATATAATTTATTATCATTAACATTAAGTATATATTTATTTAATTTATTAACATTAAGTATATATGTATTAATTGTATTAGTTTACTAACGTAACTCATTATAAAACTCATTATGTGCATTTCATTTTAGTAATTAATATTTAATTAATCATGTTTATTTTATTTATTTATTTACCAATGATGAGAATTTAAAAAAATTATTATCTTGGCTCCTTTTAAAATTTAAAATATATATATTCGGAAAAAGAAAAAAATAGTCTCTTAATAATACATATTTCTAAAAATTGTAATAAATAGATTTTTTTTTGAAAATCCAGATTATATATGAAATAATAATATAAAAATTATCCATCCAATAAAATATTAAATATGTATCATATAATAAAATGACATTATATTATGGGTGTATTAATCTGTTATACGTATTATGATAATATACATTGATGAATTACAAACCTTATAAAAAACCTAAGTTAGACATCAAATAATATAAATCCTAGTTATTCATGTAGCATAGCTTTTATAATATATCCTAAGTATAATATTTAAAACGAACAATTTCAAGTTAATCTATGTAGCCAACATGAATACATCCAGTATATTGGGTGTATTAATCTGCTTTTTTTATATCATTTGTCTGTAATTGTCTGTGTTAGTATATATATATATATATATATATATATATATATATATATATATACATAGTAAATGTATATATATATATATATATATATATATATATAAATATGTATGCTCTTTTGTGTGTGTATGTGTACGTGTGTCTATGCTTATATGTGTGTGTATTTGTTTGTCTGTTTTTATAATATATTTTAAATACTTATTTATTATTATATGTAAACAACCTTAAGAAAACTGTCTAAATGTTTTTATTGTATACCAATTACTATGTATGAAATTAAAATGGTCCTAATTAAAATGAAATCCATATATTCAAAAAAAATATATCTAAATCTAAAAAAATCTAAAACCATCCTTTCGTATACTTTCACAACATTATTTATGATTTATAGATTTAATAAAATCTTTTGTTGTTTTTGACCATAATATTTTGATTACTATTTTAATAACTAGTTCTTTCGAAATAAAAATAAAAACATAAATAATTGGCAGATCTATATTATTTTAACAGCAAATTTAATATCAGGTTTCATGAATAATGATCATTTTAAAAACGTTATTGGTAGCATAAGTAATATTATAATTTATTATCTATCTATATTAGTATAGGGTAATTTTCCTAGAACAGCTTCCATTAATTATATAATAATAACCTATAACCCAAATGTGTTGGTTTAGTTTTAAAATTCCTTAAAACAATTATTTATTAAATAACTTGATATTATTAACAGTTTAAAATTTGTTATCAATAATAATTTCTAGATGTTAGATAATTCACTAATTAAAATATTGATATTTATTTTTATAATGAAAAAATTAATCATACAATTTAAAAATTATATCTAAAAACGTAGTCAATAATTGCAAATAATAATTGTATCATTAATATATATTGTTACATACCTGTAGAGAATGCATACGATGTAGCGAAACGGAAAGCTGAGTCAGTTGTATTGGGCAAAAAGAACTGTTATTATAGAGTGCAAAAGGAATTTAATCCTAGTATTCACCTTCAGAATCTGTTTGACGAAAAGTGCATTCAGGTTTGTAAACAGTAAATATAATGTTTTGTACATTAATATAATATGTTGTACAGTTATATAATGTTTTGTACAGTAACATACTGCATTGTACAGTAACATAATGCATTGTACAGTAATATAATGTTTTGTACAGTTATATAATTTTTAAACAGTAATATAATGTTTTTACATTAATATAATATTTTATACAGTAATATAATGTGTTAAACAGTAACTTAATGTATTGTACAGTAACATAATATTTTGTACAGTAACATAATGCATTGTCCAATATTAATGAAAATATAATTAAAAGGCATCAACGAAATAATTATTTACAAATTTAAAAAAATAAGATTTGTAAAATATACAAATAAGATCTATACAATATAATATATATTATTAATATACATTTACATATCTACTTTTCACTTTATTTCATATAAATCTACAATGGAATAAAGCATATACGATATAGTTGATTAAATGATTACTTTGTAAGATAAATACGATATATTTAGTTATTAGAAGTTCATCATAAAGTTAAACGATACATTATATAATGTACAAGCGCAAGTTATTGCCGATGGCAATATTTATAAAGTATATTAATAAAGATAAATTTTAATAATTTTAAGTATTTTAAGTATTTTAATTATTTTAATTGGATGACATTGCTGACAGAAATTAATAAAAAATTAAATAAATAATAAAAATATTTTAAAAAATTATTAAAAATGTGATTGTACCATAATATTGCATAATATTGCATAATATTGCATAATATTGCAGCATAATGTAGTTCATATATTCTATGTGCTAATGCATTTTATTCGCAATTATTGATATTGAATATGTTATGTATGTATATAGATATAGATGCATAGTATGTACCCAAACCCTTGCATCAAATTTATTTTTAAAAAACCCACTCAGAACTATACTCATACACAGATAGAAACCCCTGTCTCATATAATATATAGTATATATAACACATTAACCATTATATATTTAGTAAATTAGTGTAGTTAAGTAACCATACTTTGATCTTTAGGGTTAATGTATAGCTTCACAATTTTGTCGAAACCAAACCCGAATCTATAACTAAATCCAAACGTAAACCAAACCTATACTCAAAAAATCTAAATACAAACATTAAAATTATAGAAACCTGGTATTAGATTTATTAAATCATTTTTAATAAATCTAATACCAGTTTATTTTTTTTTTCAATTCCAAACCCAAACCCAAACCCAAACTAATCCAAACCAGAATCTAATCTCAAAACATAAACCCAAACTGTATACTTGTGGTTTATAAATATAACATGTAATCTAATTTATTTTAATATTTTCAAAAAAAACCACATGACCAAACCCAAATGTAAACCACAAATTTTATAATTAAAGTATATGAACATAGCCTGATATTATATTTATTTAATTTATACAAAAAAAAACACATATAACTAAACTCAAACACAAACTCAAAACCCAAAATCCAAACCCAAACCTAAAACCAAACTAAAACCAAAACCAAAACCCAAACCCAATCATAAACCTAAAACTATGTACAAAACAGAATCCGAACCAAAAACATAAACCCAAACATTATAAGTATAGTTATATGAACTTAACCTGGCGTCAAATTTATATTAATTTATTAAAAAAAAACACACAACCAAATTCAAAACCAAACCCAATACCAAAATTCATATATCATACATGCTATGAGTAATTGTTATAGTATTGCATTAAAGTGAAGTTAATATATACTATTATCATGAATCAGTCTATACAATACATACATTTAAATTCATATTCAAGTTTACTATATTAGAGTACCACTTATACATACCTATATACGTATATAGAGGTTGAGAGCGCCGATTGATTCAATTTATATATTACGTAATCATATAGCAAACATTGCTTATGTCTATTTATTATATGATATTATATTATATGTCTTATTTATTATATTGTATAAAATATTATATATATTATATAAGACTTTGGTAATTTAGTACAGTGCTTAACTCTTTAACATCATAGTAATGAATTATAATGTAAATTAATATTGAAGTTAATACATTCAGAATTCTGTAATACATATTGAATGTTAGAGGGTTATATCATGGTATTAAAGCATAGTGCAGTTCATAAGGAATGCATGTTGGAGTTTATGTCATAGTATTATAGCCTAGTGCAGTTCATATATACAATATGCTGGGGTTAGTATAATAGTATTGCAGCCTAGTGCAGTTCATATATCATATTATAATGATACATTAGTACTATACAATACATACATTTAAATACATATTCAAGTTAACTATAGTACAGCATATACATTCCTATATACGTGTATAGAGATTGAGAGCGCTGCGTTATTCATCGAATTCATCGATGCGTGAATTTTGATTTCGAAAAATATCTAATAATATAACGTCGATTATCTCGAAACTTATTGTAAGAAATATCGATATCGTAAATTAAAAGTAAGATACGGACGAACTCTAAGACATAAGATTTAGTTATTTTCAAAAATAAGTAAACTAATATCAGAAAATCGGATATCGGACATTTTAATGTAAACTCTAAAAATGTAAAATCGAAAGTGATTTTTCAACTTTACTACCTAATAATCAACTTTACTGTTACTAAAAATTGATTTATTGAATATCATTATATATAAGATATATATAGAAGTATCAATTATCTATCGCTAGGTTTAAATTTCTAAGGTAAATATTAAATATAGAAATATAGCTCGATTTTTATAGAGTATGGAAATAGTCATCTTATATAATTGGGGGTAAGGATTCCGAATCCGTTATTAATTTTTATTAATACGTATAAATAACCTATAATTTCTGTCTGGAGTACGATATCAGCCACGTATATAATAGCGCTTAGAATAGGCTAAGCGCCTAATGGTATCGGTATTAACGTAATAATCGAAACTAAATCTTAAAATGTAGAGACCCTAAGTCGTAGCCACTACCCATATCTACCGGGACACACATTTGCTAAACTTTCGGTGTAATATCGAGGCTATAGAAAATTTCGAATACTTAATTTATTATACTAATATTCGATTTTTCCAACTATTGTAGACGCTATTATATTTATCCTCGGCTCGGGGAGGTCGGGGGCAAGAATGATAACAATCCGAATTTTATTCGAAAACCGTATATGGTCAGATTCGCTTATCTCATTAATGGCATAATGTCAAATCAACGCGTATACTGTAGGGTATACACTTTTAAAATTTAATATAGTGAAGTTAATATATACTATTATCATGAATCAGTCTATACAATACATACATTTAAATTCATATTCAAGTTTACGATAATAGAGTACCACCTATACATACCTATATACGTATATAGAGGTTGAGAGCGCTGCATGATTCAATTTATATATTACGTAATCATATAGAAAACATTGCTTATGTCTTATTTATTATATAATATTATAGTATATGTCTTATTTATTGTATAAAATATTATATATCTTATATTATATAAGACTTTGGTAATTTAATACAGCGGGTAGACTGCTTCACTCTTTAACATCATAGTAATGAATTATATTGTAAATTAATATTACATTCATAATTCTGTAATACATATTGAATGTTAGAGGGTTATATCATGGTATTAAAGCCTAGTGCAGTTCATAAGGAATGCATGTTGGAGTTTATGTCATAGTATTATAGCCTATATGCTATAATAATGAACTGCACTATAGTGCAGTTCATATATACAATATGCTGGGTTAGTATAATAGTATTGCAGCCTAATGCAGTTCATATATCATATTATAATGATACATTAGTACTATACAATACATACATTTAAATACATATTCAAGTTAACTATAGTACAGCATATACATTCCTATATACGTGTATAGAGATTGAGAGCGCTGCGTGATTCATCGAATTCATCGATGCGTGAATTTTGATTTCGAAAAATATCTAATAATATAACGTCGATTATCTCGAAACTTATTGTAAGAAATATCTATATCGTAAAGTAAAAGTAAGATACGGACGAACTCTAAGACATAGGATTTAGTTATTTTCAAAAATAAGTAAACTAATACCCGAAAATCCAATATCGGACATTTTAATGTAAACTCTAAAAATGTAAAATCTAAAGTGATTTTTCAACTTTACTACCTAATAATCAACTTTACTGTTACTAAAAATTGATTTATTGAATATAATTATATATAATATATATATAGAAGTATCAATTATCTATCGCTAGGTTTAAATTTATAAGGTAAATATTAAATATAGAAATATAGCTCGATTTTTATAGAGTATGGAAATAGTCATCTTATATAATTGGGGGTAAGGATTCCGAATCCGTTATTAATTTATATTAATACGTATAAATAACCTATAATTTCTGTCTGGAGTATGATATCAGCCACGTATATAATAGCGCTTAGAATAGGCTAAGCGCCTAATGGTATCGGTATTAACGTAATAATCGAAACTAAATCTTAAAATGTAGAGAGCCTAAGTCGTAGCCACTACCCGTATCTACCGGGACACAAAATTGCTAAACTTTCGGTATAATATCGAGGCTATAGAAAATTTCGAATACTTAATTTATTATACTAATATTCGATTTTTTCAACTATTGTAGATGCTATTATATTTTTCATCGGTTCGGGGAGGTCGGGGGCAAAAATTATAACAATCCGAATTTTATTCGAAAACCGTATTTTAGAATACTTAATTTATTCTATGTCGGGGTTAGTACAGTTTATATTTTCTACACGCTTCAGGGTCAGATTCTCTTAACTCATTAATGGCATAATATCGAATCAAAGCGAATACGGTAGGGTATACACTTTTAAAATTTAGCTAGTTGTGAAATTCTAAATATTACCTAGCTGTAAAATTCGATGTCCATACGCGGCATATTAAAATCTAACGTGGGGAATTCGTTAGACCGAGAATATATATATATATATATATATATATATATATATATATATATATATATATATATATAATATATATATATATATATATTCGGCGTATAATTGAATATTTGTTATAAATCTACGATCTAATAATTTCTTCGTTAATAAGAAATCGTTGGGAATACGTTGATTGACGGGTGACTGTTTAAAACAATAATATTAACTTATTTAATTCCGCTAAAATCTTTCGAGTATAAATGCGTAGCATCGAATAAGCTAATAATTTATAAACGGCAACTTCGAAATCGCGGTAGTTATTTAGGAAAATACGTTTTAAAAACAAATATTTTGAAAATTTGAATTTCGGCGATTTTCTAAAATCGATTTATTTCACTATTTTTTCCGATTTCGAGACTACCCTAGGAGATTTCCGAATCTATTCCCGAAATACGATTCGGAAAAATATATCGGCGCTCGAAATACTTTTTAATTCGTATAGGAGATGATTTTTGAAATTTTTCGAAATGGCCGAAAATAAATATTTTTAAAATTAATTTGTTTCTCTCTAAAACGCGAAAAATGTATCTTCTATTACCCTTATTCAACAATTTTTATCCCGGAAATACTCGAACGTTTTTCCCGGGATACGTATACGTCGATTATTCGATGGACCGAAAATTCGTTCGATATTTCGTAGTTTAGAAACTTTTATGAATTTTACCCATAAATAAAATGCAAATAAAATAAAATAAAATAAATGCAAAGAAGTGGCGACGATTACGCAATACCCGGCATTTTCGACTTCAAAGAGATTTTTGAGTAGGAACGCGATTTTTTAAAATCGCGATTTTCGTCCATACCACATTGGAGTTTTTTTAAGCGCCCGTTAATTTTATGGCGTTTTGCTGGATTTTTACGATTGGCTCGGTTCGCGGAGCTCGCCTCGGTATGATAATGGGATTTTTATCTTCGCATTATATTAGGGGAATAATGTAATGTATTAATATAATGTATTAATATAATGTATTAATATAATGTATTAATATAATGTATTAATATAATGTATTAATATAATGTATTAATATAATGTATTAATATAATGTATTAATATAATGTATTAATATAATGTATTAATATAATGTATTAATATAATGTATTAATATAATGTATTAATATAATGTATTAATATAATGTATTAATATAATGTATTAATATAATGTATTAATATAATGTATTAATATAATGTATTAATATAATGTATTAATATAATGTATTAATATAATGTATTAATATAATGTATTAATATAATGTATTAATATAATGTATTAATATAATGTATTAATATAATGTATTAATATAATGTATTAATATAATGTATTAATATAATGTATTAATATAATGTATTAATATAATGTATTAATATAATGTATTAATATAATGTATTAATATAATGTATTAATATAATGTATTAATATAATGTATTAATATAATGTATTAATATAATGTATTAATATAATGTATTAATATAATGTATTAATATAATGTATTAATATAATGTATTAATATAATGTATTAATATAATGTATTAATATAATGTATTAATATAATGTATTAATATAATGTATTAATATAATGTATTAATATAATGTATTAATATAATGTATTAATATAATGTATTAATATAATGTATTAATATAATGTATTAATATAATGTATTAATATAATGTATTAATATAATGTATTAATATAATGTATTAATATAATGTATTAATATAATGTATTAATATAATGTATTAATATAATGTATTAATATAATGTATTAATATAATGTATTAATATAATGTATTAATATAATGTATTAATATAATGTATTAATATAATGTATTAATATAATGTATTAATATAATGTATTAATATAATGTATTAATATAATGTATTAATATAATGTATTAATATAATGTATTAATATAATGTATTAATATAATGTATTAATATAATGTATTAATATAATGTATTAATATAATGTATTAATATAATGTATTAATATAATGTATTAATATAATGTATTAATATAATGTATTAATATAATGTATTAATATAATGTATTAATATAATGTATTAATATAATGTATTAATATAATGTATTAATATAATGTATTAATATAATGTATTAATATAATGTATTAATATAATGTATTAATATAATGTATTAATATAATGTATTAATATAATGTATTAATATAATGTATTAATATAATGTATTAATATAATGTATTAATATAATGTATTAATATAATGTATTAATATAATGTATTAATATAATGTATTAATATAATGTATTAATATAATGTATTAATATAATGTATTAATATAATGTATTAATATAATGTATTAATATAATGTATTAATATAATGTATTAATATAATGTATTAATATAATGTATTAATATAATGTATTAATATAATGTATTAATATAATGTATTAATATAATGTATTAATATAATGTATTAATATAATGTATTAATATAATGTATTAATATAATGTATTAATATAATGTATTAATATAATGTATTAATATAATGTATTAATATAATGTATTAATATAATGTATTAATATAATGTATTAATATAATGTATTAATATAATGTATTAATATAATGTATTAATATAATGTATTAATATAATGTATTAATATAATGTATTAATATAATGTATTAATATAATGTATTAATATAATGTATTAATATAATGTATTAATATAATGTATTAATATAATGTATTAATATAATGTATTAATATAATGTATTAATATAATGTATTAATATAATGTATTAATATAATGTATTAATATAATGTATTAATATAATGTATTAATATAATGTATTAATATAATGTATTAATATAATGTATTAATATAATGTATTAATATAATGTATTAATATAATGTATTAATATAATGTATTAATATAATGTATTAATATAATGTATTAATATAATGTATTAATATAATGTATTAATATAATGTATTAATATAATGTATTAATATAATGTATTAATATAATGTATTAATATAATGTATTAATATAATGTATTAATATAATGTATTAATATAATGTATTAATATAATGTATTAATATAATGTATTAATATAATGTATTAATATAATGTATTAATATAATGTATTAATATAATGTATTAATATAATGTATTAATATAATGTATTAATATAATGTATTAATATAATGTATTAATATAATGTATTAATATAATGTATTAATATAATGTATTAATATAATGTATTAATATAATGTATTAATATAATGTATTAATATAATGTATTAATATAATGTATTAATATAATGTATTAATATAATGTATTAATATAATGTATTAATATAATGTATTAATATAATGTATTAATATAATGTATTAATATAATGTATTAATATAATGTATTAATATAATGTATTAATATAATGTATTAATATAATGTATTAATATAATGTATTAATATAATGTATTAATATAATGTATTAATATAATGTATTAATATAATGTATTAATATAATGTATTAATATAATGTATTAATATAATGTATTAATATAATGTATTAATATAATGTATTAATATAATGTATTAATATAATGTATTAATATAATGTATTAATATAATGTATTAATATAATGTATTAATATAATGTATTAATATAATGTATTAATATAATGTATTAATATAATGTATTAATATAATGTATTAATATAATGTATTAATATAATGTATTAATATAATGTATTAATATAATGTATTAATATAATGTATTAATATAATGTATTAATATAATGTATTAATATAATGTATTAATATAATGTATTAATATAATGTATTAATATAATGTATTAATATAATGTATTAATATAATGTATTAATATAATGTATTAATATAATGTATTAATATAATGTATTAATATAATGTATTAATATAATGTATTAATATAATGTATTAATATAATGTATTAATATAATGTATTAATATAAATGCATGTCAATATATCGATATTAAATCAATATTATAATATGATCACAGGGAGAAATAACAGAAGATCAGGATTCATCAGAATTACAAAATAGTTCAACATCATTTGATTACGATGCTCTTTTGGCTGACGACAACAAAGTCTATATGAATTTAAAGGTAATGTTGTAAATACTTATATAGGTAATGGCATAGTAAAGGTATTGTAACGTATATGCATCAATAGGTATCTAAAAATGTAATAGTACTTAAAGGTAACGACATATTATAGATATTTAAATGTAATAACATGTATAATCAATGAAATGTATAAATAACTGAGATGTTAAAATACCAAAATTTAAGTATTTATTTTTACTTGTATTTTGTATTTAACTTGTCATTACTTTAAAGTAATGACAATGTTAATGACAAACTACAAGTAATCAAATATAACGATATATTACATTTATTGATATCATCGATTAGTAATACGCAATTAACTATAAATAAATTACAAGAAAGTGTCTAATTATGCAACTTACAAATGTAATGTCTAATACAAATATAATACTTGATACATATGTTTAATATATATAAATATATATATATATATATATATATATATTAAATAGATCAAATAACGTCTCTAAGTAAGCAATACAATTCACAAACTACTCCTTGGTCCGCAGAACATCTGGAACATAACTTCGGCGATGAATCATATCAACAGCGACGACAGCGAAAGCAGCGCAGATCTCGACGTAGACTACGATAAACTCGAGGGGCTTTTGGAAGAGGCGGAAGATGGGTGTGGCTCAGGGGTCGTCCTCAACACACGTGTTGTGCTGAAAAAGTCCCTGCGTAGGTCTATCAATATTTAATAGCACGTTTAATCCCTCCAACCCGATTATATGTATCAATATATGCACATTTTTAGATTAAATAGTATTTTTATATTAAATAGTATTTTTATATTTAATAGTATTTTTATATTTAATAGTATAATTGTAGATTTATGATATAAAATATATTTAATAAGTTAGCTAAATAAAAAATAGATAATTTTTAATTATTGTATTTTATAAATAAACCCCTAATTCTAAATCTCTACGTAAATTACATTATCATTAAATTCAGCTCATACTTATGAATAGAGTGATACATAACAGTTTATTGTATGAATATATATATATTTATATAATGCTATCAAAAACATAAATCACTAAAGTGATAATTAATAATCTACTCTATAAAAACTCAAACCGGACCCTTCCCAATCAATTGTTTTTGATTACATTCAAATATCTGAGAATTCACATAATTTTTATAATAACATAATTATAGTAAAATCATAATTATTATAAATTCATACAACTGTATTAATATTAAACCCATCTGAGAAACACTATCACAGTATATTATCACACTTTATTATTCATTGAAATATAACCTCTTCCATTCAATATATATAGATAAGAAATAACATAGATAAGAAACCCAACTTAGTCTATACCTAGAGAAGATTATCTTCCTATAATAAATCTTCGAAGATTAGATAATTTCTACGTTATAACAAGTACACTTATCTCTGTATGCAATCTCTACTTATCTAATACTTATCTTGGAGATGTTATGGACTTCACGTTGTAATATACTACTATGGGAACACATTGATAACAACTAATGATTGTTATCTGAGTCCGGCCGGAATATCAGTTGTCTATATTCTATTTAGTATTTAATATTACATTCGTAGATTATATATTTTTCTACCTAAAAATGTAAATTGTTATCAAACCAAAAGTTCATTAAAGAGGCAAGTTACCTCCGACTCTGCAGAAAGAACAATGGCATTCCTATGAACATATGTCTTTTATTGTTTCCAAGGATTTATATCCTGTTCGTATGTCAGCCGCTTTTACTCCGTAAATCATAATGCTAATAAATAGATTATATCATCACGGTTTCGGTGGTATCGACTTGAAATGTTTATAATATGATCTCCTCAATCAAATTTGTGATATTAAAACACTAATTGTAGTCGAGGATTTGCAAAATGGACTATCTTTAAAGTCTTCTTATTCCCATTTATTTTCAAATCTCATCTAACATCTTCTCACGGTATCTTCTTATAAATGTTTATTCTTATTCCATTTATCTTCAATTTCCTATAAAGTAAAATGAATTTAATGATTAGGAAGCACATAAAAGAATCAATCTTAAAATCAAACACACAATTTAAGTATATTTAATTTATATGTGGAAGAAAAAATTTTGAACGATTTTTTCAAATTTTATTATTTATAATATTTAATTTATTTATAACTCAATAAATTCTTTTATATATATATATATATGTATGTATATATGTATTTATTATAAATATTGGTTTAATTTGGGCAAAAATATCGTTTTCATATCAAAATATCTATCTATAATAAATTCGTAATAACAAAATTATTAAATGAACAGTCTTATTTTAGATCACTGAAGTATTGTACCATCTATTCCACCTTTTAGTTAAATTATTTATAATATACCTTACTTATTGAATTATTAATTATTGATCATAATGCGATTGGCATATCAGTTATTATACAGAATCTACAACGGACCATTTTATCATGTGTTATATATTATGAGATCGTATTGTAACAAATGTTGTTTAACAATGATGTTTTTCATCGCAAAACTATCGTATTTATGCAATTCCTGCAATACCAGAGTGAAAAGGGCAGGTATTATGCCCCACTAAAGAAGTTAATCAACCAGTTACTAACTAATCAACCCTGTACTAACAAATTGTATGTTCTTAATTTTTGTTTCTGATGCGTCATATATTTTACTTTGTAAACAATCCAGAATATTGGTAAATCAAAAAATGTCTAATATGTATAACAAATATACTAAAAATCTACTCTTATCTAATAAATATGTATCTACATATATGTATAATATACATTGTATATATATATATATATGTGTGTGTGTGTGTGTGTGTGTGTGTGTGTATGTATATGATGTTGACCTATATAATACCATATATAACAATTGAAGATGAAGATTTCTGCATATAACTAAATAGCCTCCTTGAGTAAAGAACATATTTTACGTCTTATATTTGCAATTAAGCCATGCATATTAATGGTACACTGTTTTAATTAAATTAATAGTTTAATCATTACATAAATCAACTAAAACATTTAAGCTAAGTACTACCTTTATAAGATCAATATTATTTAGAAAAAGGAAAACAAAGACTTGTAACCTCCAAAGGAGAATTCCTTTAGATTTTTCTGTAATTAACTTTATATAATATATATACTCTGAAGTTAGGTTGGGTTAACCCATTTAAACCGAGGTTTCAGCGATATAAATTGTGACGCCTTAAAAATGCATCATCATTCGACGGAAGTTTTAATATTTGAAGAAATGTCAATCAAATAAAAACTTACTATTAATGCCGGTAGGTAAAGTGAATATTTATGAAGATGTTGGTTATGTTATAGATAGAATGAATGAATAGAATAGAATGAATAGCTAGATGTTATGAATAGAAATATATTTAGTGTGCATTTATTGGCATTTCCTAGGTATTAAAAATCTCATCGGTTATCGGAAGCACCAGTATGGATATTTTTACTTCTAAATACATACAGAAACTATTAAAATTTAAAATTATTATATATATATATAGATGAACCAGTAATACTTGTCATGTATAATATTACACATGTAATACACATTAACTATTATTGGTTCGTTTAGAGATTTAGTTTAATTTTCGATTTATTTATATTATCTCGGGCACATAGATTATTTCAAAAAGTTACTTATAGCTTATTTAATATTAATAACGGTTAACTTCATCAATACCAATTTAAAGTAAAAACTCGTGAATCTCAGAAAAACATCTGGATTATTTCATTTTTTTGTTATATAATATAAGAGAAAATAGATTTCATTTATATGTAAATTATATTTTAAAAAATTATATAAGAATTATTAATTATCTGGTTTCTAGGGTTAGGATATCATATAAATAATTTGGTTCATCATAATAATATATATTGTTATTTGCAGTGTTACTATTTACATAAACAATATAAGATATCATCATTGTATTTTTGTTTATTGCAATATTGCAATATAATTTGTTTAATGATAAGGATATTCTATTAAAAGGTTTCGTGTGTATTTAATTGACACAGTACAGAATAAAATAGATGTGTATTGATCATTGGTAATTATTTCGAAATTTCATTGCGTCCATTTATTGGGACACCAATGATGTAATATTACGACCATTTATTTATAATTAATGCCAGACGATACGAGAAGTTTTTGGTAATAAGATTGCTTATCGATTTGTTTACATTAAAATAATTTGTTCTTATGTTATTGTATAATCTTAAATAACTATACAAAATTATAATAATCTATATATAAATATATATATATATATATATATATATATATATTTATATATATATATATTTATATATATATATATTTATATATATAATAGTAGATCAATGGTTAAATATATTTGGACTATTAACGTATTAACATACTTACCATTGTTTATATTTACTATATATAATATTATACTTAATATATACAAGATATAACGTAACGTAAATTATAACAATATTGATGATATAAAAAACTGTAGGTATAAAGTAATATCTCTGTGTCATATGCTGAATATTTATGAACTATAATTCATGATTATATTCAAATTAACATATTATAGCAAATCCTACGTAATGTCTTGTTTAAATAAATTATGGTATTAATTAAATCCATAAGCCTAATTAAAATATGACCTGGATCATATATTTATATAAATATAGGTCATAGCCTATATAAATCGAAGATTATCCTATTTCAATGATACGTGTATACACATAAATCGCGTAAAAATAAGATATGGGTTTATTATATTCTTATGTATTGATCAAAAAGGATTCGATTCACTGAATTAAAAGAATAATCCGCGAAATATTTCTGTGGCTTTAATTTCAATTCGATGAATTTGCAAATATAATTTGATGACATGTGAACAAATTTATTCTTTTTGGTATATCGCTCATCCGGATCGTATGTTTTTTAATTCTTAAATTCATAGAAAATAAATGAAACTGTTGACGATATATTGTAAGTATGCATATTTATATACATTTATATACATGTAATAAAGATATCTTAATCAAGGTTTTTTGTATAAAGCAAAATTATTGTTTTAAATATTTGGTTGTATATGTATATATATATATATATATATATATATATATATATATATATATATAGATTATATGTTATATATATTATATATATTATACATATATATATATATATATATATATATATATATATATACATAATTAATAAATATCAAAACATTTAAAACATGTGAATATTGCATATGTAATTCATATACCCAAACCCAAGATGACCATTAATGCAGGTAATATTGACCCATATATTATTACATTGTAATATATTCATAGATATAATACTTATTCTTAAATTAGAATATGCAAAATATTACTATAATGTCCCAATAACGTAATACTAAATAATCTTTACAATGTTGATAATATAATAAATTAGTAGAATGTCAGACTAATTCATGTAATTATTATTATGCAATATAATATTTTGCTTATTTATTTCGATGTATTGAATAATATCAAGATTTTGTTATCGTAATAGGAATAAAATTAATCTTAATTTGATTTAATGTTTAAATTAATATATTTATATATATATATATATATATATATATATATATATATATGTGTGTGTGTGTGTGTGTGTGTGTGTGTGTGTGTGTATGTGTGTGTGTGTATGTATGTATGTGTGTATATGCGCGTGTGTGTGTATGTGTATGTGTGTGTGTATATGCGTGTGTGTGTATGTATGTATGTGTGTATATGCGCGCGTGTGTGTGTATTTGTGTATGTGTGTGTTTGTGTGTGTATGTGTGTATTTGTGTGTGTATGTGTGTGTGTGTGTATGTGTGTGTGTGCGTGTGTGTATGTATGTGTATGTATCCGCGTGTTTCATATTACCTATTACCTATTACCTATTATCTAATGGTTCAGAAACCATCAATAATTAATTCTTGAGGTTTTTGATTGCATATGTTATTCGAGTGTACCGAGAAGTAGGGAGGAATTGGAATGTAGCTTATCCTTGAGGAGTAGATGCGTTATATAGATCATATGTTGGATGGTAAGTTGTACTTGATTTGTTGGCTTTAATGGTTTATCTTGTGCTGAAGTGAAGTGAAGTATGGCTTGAGTATGGAGATGGCACAATGTGGTGAAGCATAGAAGGAAGAGTTGCAGGGAGTTAGTAAGTAGTTTGGCTGTGGTAAAGTTAATAAATTGCCTAATGTATAGTATATATATATATATAGTTATTTGTTTGCGAGATGAATTTGGAATGAAGATCAAATTTCATTTCGTATTAATTAGGATGCCAATATTTATTATCTTATCAGCAAATTGAATGGAATGGGGTTTGTTATGCATTATTGCAGTTTTGAGGCAGTTAAGAGAGAGAGAGAGAAAGTGTGTAAATAATCTGTCATATATTTCAGTAATGCAATATTTAAAATAGATTGATATCTCGTTTATTGAGTTTAAAGTGAATACATTTGATATCGGATTAGAATTGTCACCCTACGTTTGAATATTACAAGATTATTTTGAAAAGGATAATTATATATTGAATAGTAGTGAACCAAATCCCGAGGGACCCCGTGGGTGATTTCGCGTAGGGTAGAAATGTTAGGTTTATTATTTATCTCGTAAAGTCGGTTAGAGAGATACAAGTTGTACTATTTAATAACGGTAATAGAGATGCCTATTAATAGTAGTCTAGCGGTAAGCATTGTCTGTCGAGAGTATCAAATTATGCCAAAGGTCAAGCAGAACAATAATTGATACTTATGTTGATACAATATGCAAGTAGGTATGGGTGTTAGTGTGCGTGTATGTGTGTGTGTGGGTGGAGGTGTGTGTGTGTGGGTGCTTACATATACGTGGATGTGTGGGTAGTTATGATATAGTTGGGTATATGCATGCATGTTCTTGTATATGTTATGGTATGGGTATGTGGGTGTGTGGGTGCGTGTGTTTTTGTATGCGTGGGTGTGTGCGACGCACACTGTGTGTGGTATTTGCGATGGCATATATGAGTGCGTTTATATACGTATGTGGGTTGGTTATTAATCAATAGATACATAGACCAATTTTAACATTTTTATTTAGAACCCCTTATAATAAGAGAAATTAAAATTAATAACAAAAAAATGTAACTAAATGTATGTAAAGAATAGAGAAGACATATTAACATAATAACAACTTAGCATCCTATAATATATATATATATATATATATATATATATGTATATATATATATATATATATATATATATATATATATATATGTATATATATATATATATATATATATATAATTTATATTTTTGATAATAATGTATTATAAGATAATGACTTCGTTATATGATTATAACTTTATTAAAATATCACTAAATAAACGTTTACAAGTGTCAGCGGTGTGAACACCAATATTGTAATGGCTATGATAATGATCTCACTATATGTTACAAAGGACATAAGAAGGACTTCAGTCATAACAGCTATATCGGTGAGCTATACCTGTTTACAATATACCATCCACGGGTTATTGCATAAAGCGGTGTATAACATGTGTGTATTGTAGCGTGTTTGAGTAAACTATTGTTTTCGTTAATACCCATACGAGTTCTTGTTATGGTTACACTCTACTCTAGAGTAAACTGCACGGTAGTTTACTCGGAAATATATTCACAATTTTTAAATTATTGAACAACTTTTTCATGGTACATAAAATGGATAACAAATCGCTATAACTATAGATACGATTTGGATGTAAACAAATAGTGACGAGATGAGTCGAAGTGAAAATGAAAATAAGACTAATACTAAAATACACTGATAAAATATACATATTGTATACATTCATAGATCTAGATTAGATATTAACTATATATTTAGACACGATATAATGTCAACTTCTATTAAAATGTATGATATTATAGATTATTATCAAACTATTAATAAATGACCATGTATCATATAATATGCATTGTAAGCAATGGTTAAATATTATTTGATAATCGTAAGTAGTAATAAACTTAATTAATTTAATTAATTAATTAATCAAGTATAATTTCTAAAATTATTTATAAGTTTACCTGGTGTCTGTGTTTTACTTATTTCATGATATTATCTTATTGCATACTATCCACGATTATCAAAATTAATATATGTCTACATATATCACATACACGCATAGGATACTACATTTCTAATACAAATATGATACGATATAATACAAAACACCCTAATACAAATCTACGATTATATCTAAGATTTGGTAATCTTGGATTATATAATTTAAAATAATCAATAGAAATGAATAATTAATATAAAAGTGTTTACTTATAAAAATTGTAATAGTAGACATGATCTAGAACTATAGATTTTTATTTTATATTAGGTTAATACTTATATTTTTTGAAATTGTAAATATATGTTTAAAGTAGATAGATTTATGATTTTCAATATATATTTATAATTTTTTTTAATTATAAATTATAAATCATATATGTATAGATATGTATTAGGTGTAATCCAAATATATACATATAGGTATATTTGCAAATGTTATTATGAATTTGGAGTAGTTTTCGTGTATTTGTGGTTGATTTGAAAATATACATATTATCAAAAGTGATATTAAATTAATCCAAATAGAGATTCTATTTCTTACCAAAAAAAATAAAATAATATGTAGAAAATTCTTTATTATTTATGATAAATGATAAATTTATTTATTCAGTGATAAAGTTTTTCATACAAGTTATGTTATTTGTCATCACACCGGCCCTTAAAATGTTAAGGTTTATTCATAATTTAAGAATTCTCGTTTGTAATAAAAAATACGCAGGCATAATAAATTAGCAGTTATAAAAAATATTTATTTTAAATCTATAATAATTACAATACACTAATATGGTGTATCCTTATAAGGCTACACGGTCTTAAGAAAGGTACAACATATGTTTTACTATGATTTATATATTTAAAAATAATGATTTCATAACTTCTGAATAACTGTAAGATTATATATCAATATTCAATCAAATAATATATATTTGTAAAATAATAATTAAAATATATCATATATGTAATATAAATAATTAATCAGTTGGTAAGCAATTAATATGTATGTAATATTGCATATATATATACTATAAAAAAATCCTAGAGTAAACCGATTTATAGTGAAAAGATGTTAATATTGTCATTATATATATATATATATATACGTATGAGTAAATATCTAAATAATTACAGGAACCAATCAGAATCATTACAGATGTCCTAATGAGGTTAATACTAAACGCTAATGTTTCTTATTTCGTAATGAATATCTTACATTCAAATGCTACAGAGCATTAATTCTCCGCCTTGTCCAATTGCATTTAGAAATCGCTACAAATGTTTGATAATCATGTCTGAACCTCACTGCAAAGATTATGATATTCATGTATTAGATTGTAGTCAAAATTGTAGAACAGTTTTTCTCCGATGTGAGAACCAGCCGACATATTAATTGACACATGCAGTGACTGATTTGATAACTGTGTACATTAACTGTAGTTTATTGATAACTGTATATATAATAATTTATTTGACGGAGTTCGTAGTACCAATTTTAATATGACTAAATGTATTAATCGTATACGATTAATCATAAATACATCCGCATTATTTGTTTATTTGTATCGCATATTACAACATTATTTGTTTATATAAATTAGTTATATATTTATTTTATTATTATTATAAGTAATAACCCTTATATCAATGTGATTATATATACAAATTATAAATTATTGAACCGTCATTTTATACTGGTGTCATTTGTATCGGCTATTGTTAAGTCATGTTTATAAATATTCAATTATAATTAGTAATAATGTCGTAAGTAATTTTATCAAATGTTGGTTATAAAATATTGTGTGCGAAAAAAGTCTAAATACTAATGATTATAAATATAAAATATTTATAATGAATACAAATTATGTTTTATATTTACTTTATAATTATTATTTATAACCAAGTATATAGAGAGTATTATATTGGTGTATAATTAAGTATTATTTAAAATATAATATCCGCTTATTATAACATTAATATAATTTGTATATCATTCTAATAATAAAAAAGAAATTCAACGGAATCAATTATAATGGCGTTTGTTTACATTTTAATCCAATATTTTCAGACTATATATTTAATAAACTTTGAAATATTTATATATAGTATTAAGTATGATAAAATACAGTTTTTTATATATTAAAAACTAAATTTATTCGTAGAATAAGATTAAATAATTAATAATTAAATTAATGGAAATTAATATTAATTATTATATTTTTATACTATTACCTAAATATAAGATACCCGAATTAGTTAATCCTGTAGCCTGTCATATTTGGTTGACATTTCAATATAGTTTATTATACTTTATTATATATTATATATAATTTGTAAACTCGCATGTATTTATTATCGATTATGAATAAACATCAACACTAGAATGGTTAAAATAAAATCTCAGATTTTGATCAATTAAATACCCTAAATGACTCTTTAATTTATTATATATAATTACCATATATAGTGATATATATATACATGCATATATATATATATATATATATATATATATATATATATATCAAATATAGCGGTAAAGACATTTTATGTATATATGTTATATGTTATATTTAATAGTATCTTAAATTTTAAAATTCGTCCATATATAATATAGACTAATTCACTAGCTATAGATTATTAACAATTATAATATATTATACATGCATATTACAAATATGCATTATCACCTTACATTAATGTTTTCTATTTTAGAAAATATATATATTTATTGAGATATATCGTATATGATCTATTTACTTATTTTTAGTATATAAATTTAAATCTATATGTAAGCTATGTATTAGTATATTTATATAGATAGTATAAATATCATTTTTAAATTTATTTTATATAAATTCTATGAAAAATTATAATTTATAATAACATTTGCATTTCCCCATATTATTTTATTATACTTGAAAATTTGTTGATAGATAGAATTTCTACAGATATTAATTCAATATTTTTTTGACTTTTTGTGAATTTGTTTACCAAAAATACATGAAAATTGAATATAATAATAATATTTGCAAACATTTCAGTATAGTTCAATCAACTCTAGTCATAAATTTATAATTATAAATATATATATATATATATCTTGCCAATTCCGTAATAATAAATTTACAATTATAGCAGACAATTTATAAATATTAAAATCCCGAAATGAAGAATTAAAAATATGTACTTAATAAATATTAAATATTACATTTATCATTTTGTATAATAAAATTTATAACTGTATTTAAAATACATTTGATTTAAATATATTTAAATTGACCACCATATTTTAGTATATAATCTAATATAGCTATAATTGAATACATGATATATTATAAATATTAAAATCCCTAAATTAGGAACCAAAAATATGTAATCAAATAAATATTAAATATTACATTTATCATTTTGTATTATAAGAATTATAAAAATGTATTTAAAACACATTTGATTTAAATATATAATTTAAATTTGCTACCATTTGATATATTCTACAATTATAGAATTTTAGATTATCACGTTTGTGACATTTATTTAATATTGAATACATTAAACATTAAACTACGTTTACTGTTACACACTAAAACAGTAAAATTAGAACTCATTTAAAATACAAATATTATACTAAGTAAGCATAACTTTATATACCCTATATGCCCTATTCAACAACTCTTAAGATTACTATATACCCTATTCAACAACTCTTAAGATTACTATATACCCTATTCAACCACTCTTAAGATTACTATATACCCTATTCAACCGCTCTTAAGATTACTATATACCCTATTCAACAACTCTAAAGATTAATATATATACTATTCAACAACTCTTAAGATTACTATATACCCTATTCAACCGCTCTTAAGATTACTATAAAGACACCTAAGACACTTAAAATGTTGTAGCACCGCTAATTTAAATTGTTATTTTGAACCATAACATATCATGTACACTTTACAATGTACTCCGTAATATCTACAATGGAATTTGTACTTTATAATTGTACAGTGTGTATTATATATAACGGTCATCTCATATTCTACGATGTCCCTTTACTACTATTGTTACCTACGATATGTATTTGCTTATTAACCAGAGAAAAACTAAACAATTAATCACGTGATTTAATATTTACCTCAACCTCGGTTTCCGCGAATGAATTCAATTAACTCAAATAATGAAGAAGGTCAATTGTAGGTCAATGGTATATCCTTTGTGTGTAACAATATGTATGTCGCAGTGTAATAGCTATACTCCCCGTCTAATCAAATAGAAGAAAATTGGAAAATAATTCGTAACTCGTCCTGCTATTATGAATTCATTCTCGCGACCATATATATATATATTTATATATATATTTATATATATATATTTATAATATATATATATATATATATATATATATTTATATATATATATTTATATATATATATTTATATATGTATATATATATATATATATATATATATATATAACTATGATATGGGTCTTATCTATATACTACAATAACTTTCGTAAATGTCACCCTTAAACTTTACCTATCAGAATTGTGTGTTATTTTATGACCTCGATGTGCGTAAAGAGTTCATTTAAATATTCGTGTATGTTTTGGTTCACTCATATTGATAATACGCAGATTGACGTTGTATGTACGTAATCACGTAAATCGGACTATAGACTATTTACTAGATACGTCTCTAGGCAGATCTAGCTAGTAAAGAGGCGTGGTCTGTGTTAAGTGTAGGTAGTGAAGAGGCGTGTCCTGTGTTAAGTGTAGGTAGTGAAGAGGCGTGGTCTGTGTTAAGTATAGGTAGTGAAGAGGCGTGGTCTGTGTTAAGTGTAGGTAGTAAAGAAGCGTGGTCTGTGATAAGTGTAGGTAGTAAAGAGGCGTGGTCTGTGATAAGTGTAGGTAGTAAAGAGGCGTGTTCTGTGTTAAGTGTAGGTAGTAAAGAGGCGTGGTCTGTGTTAAGTGTAGGTAGTATATAGGCGTGGTCTGTGTTAAGTGTAGGTAGTAAAGAGGCGTGGTCTGTGATAAGTGTAGGTAGTAAAGAGGCGTGTTCTGTGTTAAGTGTAGGTAGTAAAGAGGCGTGGTCTGTGTTAAGTGTAGGTAGTATATAGGCGTGGTCTGTGTTAAGTGTAGGTAGTAAAGAGGCGTGTCCTGTGTTAAGTGTAGGTAGTAAGAGGCGTGGCCTGTGTTAAGTGTAGGCAGTAAAGAGGCGTGGCCTGTGTTAAGTGTAGGTAGTAAAGAGGCGTGTCCTGTGTTAAGTGTAGGTAGTGAAGAGGCGTGGCCTGTGTTAAGTGTAGGTAGTAAAGAGGTGTGGTCTGTGTTAAGTGTAGGTAGTAAAGAGGCGTGGCCTGTGTTAAGTGTAGGTAGTAAAGAGGCGTGGTCTGTGTTAAGTGTAGATAGTGAAGAGGCGTGTTCTGTGTTAAGTGTAGGTAGTGAAGAGGCGTGGTTTGTGTTAAGTATAGGTAGTGAAGAGGCGTGGTCTGTGTTAAGTGTAGGTAGTAAAGAGGCGTGGTCTGTGATAAGTGTAGGTAGTAAAGAGGCGTGTTCTGTGTTAAGTGTAGGTAGTAAAGAGGCGTGGTCTGTGTTAAGTGTAGGTAGTATATAGGCGTGATCTGTGTTAAGTGTAGGTAGTAAAGAGGCGTGTCCTGTGTTAAGTGTAGGTAGTGAAGAGGTTTGGGCTGTGTTAAGTATAGGTAGTAAAGAGGCGTGATCTGTGTTAAGTGTATGTAGTATATAGGCGTGGTCTGTGTTAAGTGTAGGTAGTAAAGAGGCGTGGTCTGTGTTAAGTGTAGTTCGTGAAGAGGCGTGTCCTGTGTTAAGTGTAGGTAGTGAAGAGGCGTGTCATGTGTTAAGTGTAGGTAGTAAAGAGGCGTGGCATGTGTTAAGTGTAGGTAGTAAAGAGGCGCGGTCTGTGTTAAGTGTAGGCAGTAAAGAGGCGTGGCCTGTGTTAAGTGTAGGCAGTAAAGAGGCGTGGTCTGTGTTAAGTGTAGGTAGTATATAGGCGTGGTCTGTGTTAAGTGTAGGTAGTAAAGAGGCGTGGTCTGTGATAAGTGTAGGTAGTAAAGAGGCGTGTTCTGTGTTAAGTGTAGGTAGTAAAGAGGCGTGGTCTGTGTTAAGTGTAGGTAGTATATAGGCGTGGTCTGTGTTAAGTGTACGTAGTAAAGAGGCGTGTCCTGTGTTAAGTGTAGGTAGTAAGAGGCGTGGCCTGTGTTAAGTGTAGGCAGTAAAGAGGCGTGGCCTGTGTTAAGTGTAGGTAGTAAAGAGGCGTGTCCTGTGTTAAGTGTAGGTAGTGAAGAGGCGTGGCCTGTGTTAAGTGTAGGTAGTAAAGAGGTGTGGTCTGTGTTAAGTGTAGGTAGTAAAGAGGCGTGGCCTGTGTTAAGTGTAGGTAGTAAAGAGGCGTGGTCTGTGTTAAGTGTAGGTAGTGAAGAGGCGTGTTCTGTGTTAAGTGTAGGTAGTGAAGAGGCGTGGTCTGTGTTAAGTATAGGTAGTGAAGAGGCGTGGTCTGTGTTAAGTGTAGGTAGTAAAGAGGCGTGGTCTGTGATAAGTGTAGGTAGTAAAGAGGCGTGTTCTGTGTTAAGTGTAGGTAGTAAAGAGGCATGGTCTGTGTTAAGTGTAGGTAGTATATAGGCGTGGTCTGTGTTAAGTGTAGGTAGTAAAGAGGCGTGTCCTGTGTTAAGTGTAGGTAGTGAAGAGGTGTGGGCTGTGTTAAGTATAGGTAGTAAAGAGGCGTGATCTGTGTTAAGTGTATGTAGTATATAGGCGTGGTCTGTGTTAAGTGTAGGTAGTAAAGAGGCGTGGTCTGTGTTAAGTGTAGTTAGTGAAGAGGCGTGTCCTGTGTTAAGTGTAGGTAGTGAAGAGGCGTGTCATGTGTTAAGTGTAGGTAGTAAAGAGGCGTGGCCTGTGTTAAGTGTAGGCAGTAAAGAGGCGTGGCCTGTGTTAAGTGTAGGTAGTAAAGAGGCGTGTCCTGTGTTAAGTGTAGGCAGTAAAGAGGCGTGGCCTGTGTTAAGTGTAGGTAGTAAAGAGGCGTGTCCTGTGTTAAGTGTAGGCAGTAAAGAGGCGTGGTCTGTGTTAAGTGTAGGCAGTAAAGAGGCGTGGCCTGTGTTAAGTGTAGGTAGTGAAGAGGCGTGGTCTATGTTAAGTGTAGGCAGTAAAGAGGCGTGGTCTGTGTTAAGTGTAGGTAGTAAAGAGGCGTGGTCTGTGTTAAGTGTAAGCAGTATAGAGGCGTGACATGTGTTAAGTGTAGGTAGTAAAGAGGCGTGTCCTGTGTTAAGTGTAGGTAGTAAAGAGGCGTGTCCTGTGTTAAGTGTAGGTAGTAAAGAGGCGTGTCCTGTGTTAAGTGTAGGCAGTAAAGAGGCGTGGCCTGTGTTAAGTGTAGGTAGTAAAGAGGCGTGGTATGTGTTAAGTGTAGGCAGTAAAGAGGCGTGGCCTGTGTTAAGTGTAGGTAGTAAAGAGGCGTGTCCTGTGTTAAGTGTAGGCAGTAAAGAGGCGTGGTCTGTGTTAAGTGTAGGCAGTAAAGAGGCGTGGCCTGTGTTAAGTGTAGATAGTGAAGAGGCGTGTCATGTGTTAAGTGTAGGTAGTAAAGAGGCGTGGCCTGTGTTAAGTGTAGGTAGTAAAGAGGCGTGTCCTGTGTTAAGTGTAGGCAGTAAAGAGGCGTTGTCTGTGTTAAGTGTAGGTTGTATATAGGCATGGCCTGTGTTAAACTCTACCGTTATATATCTATAGGTAGTGAATAAATACGTTTGGCAGGTGATAAACAAAATAGAGTAAAGGAATAGGCGGAGATATAGGCGTTCTCGGTGAATGAGTGTATGGGTCTTACGGTGTGTTATGGTGGTGGGTGTATGGGGGCTAGTGGAGTTAATGGGTTGAGCTGAACAATGCGGGCGACCTAGAGAGGTTAGTGTGTGGATAGTGTGTGGTTATATTGTTTAGTATATGCGGTCTGTGGTTTCCTAGAAATTACAATAATCATAAACATAAACAGCTTTATTCCGGCATTGATTTGTTTTACATTACATAATTGTATTTCTATATTACTTAATATATTAACGATTTCAAAAAAACAATACAACGCCTCTCTTTCGAATTGTTAAGGGTTATACTACAGGTGTTTGTTCATGTGATTGTTTGGCGTGTTTACACGTGACTAGAGTATTTACGAAGATATTATTAAGCAGATGCATTACTATATAATATTGATATGAATATACCTAACATATGTTGTGAGTACTACAGTACTTGGATATACTATATATAGTATATTCAAGTAAATACTATACTATAATAAATAGGTCCACGTATTATTACATATAGACACTGTTGAATCAATAGATATACTGGTCAATATAGGTGGAATATATTATAACAATGACCTTTCGACTAATGTATTGTATGACTACCACGATTATTGACCCATCCGGTCACCAGTAGTAATATTCGTAAAATATTAAACTATTAATACGTTAAACAATTCAGATCAATGCTAGTTCTACTTATTTATAATTAGTTACTCGCAATTCTATACATTTCATATATATATATATATATATATATATATAGATATATATATATATATATATATATATATATGTATACATATATATATATATATATATATATATATATATAAATATATATATATATATGTATATATATATATATATATGTATATATATAGAGTACACCATATATTGCATGTAATATGTTAATAATCTTATTATTATGTATTATTAGAGTAACTGTGCAATAATAAATAACGTATCTATACCGTAACCGTACAATATACAGTGTTCATTATTTAGTTTACATTGTACGTTATATAATGAATCCTATACCTTAGACGGTATACTAGAATGTTCAATGTACAATATACACAGTATAATGTACATCGTATAGTGGTCACTGACTAATGGTCAGCAGTAGGCAGTGGCCAAGGTTATGCCTAGGTCATGCGAAAATAAAGATTATACAAAGAAATACATTAGGTAACCGTCGGCATTTACTATCTCGTAGTCTCATTGTTATGCAGATGCTATCTATGTTATGCAACGCCATTGTAAACCTTTCAAGGTGATACTAACACATATCATTATGTACATCGATTTCCTATTATATATATTATATAATATATATTCCAATATACTCATACACACACACACACACACACACACACACACACACACACACTCATACACAAACACAAACGCATACGCACTCGCTCACACACATGCCTACGCACTCGCACACACATGCACACATTCACACATTCACACAAACACACATACATATATACATATATATACATATATATATATATATATATATATATATATATATATATATATATATATATCTGTGTGTATGTGTGTATAGGCGATTCTCTTGACCTAATCATAACTGGTTATAATATAATAATATTCTCTTTACTTTTCACTTCAATAATAAATTGAACCTCAACAAATATATTGACCTAATCAGTATGTGTAAAACTACAATTAAACAACCTGAAATAACTCCATACATATATTAACTTCAAAACCGCCACTTTACCTATACACCCACATATAATATCTCGACTTCAATACACTCAGAAAACAAAAAGAACTAAACGCATACCTTACTCGCGAGAAGATCTATCCCAATAAATCCGCTCTAAAATGTATTAAATCGTTTTCGAACCTTACTCCATATATAATATTCTAAACAACAATTTACAAGCGAAAGCTAAAATAATTTTATTTTATTCCTTGATCGATTTCTTATCAAAATGATCTTAAAATTATAATTAGAAGTTTTTTTTATATTCATCGTTTGTATCACATATACACACATATACGTATGCATAATACATACACACACGCACGCATGCACACACACACACACACATACACACACACACACACGTACATATGTAAACATACACAAACAAACATACACACTGCATTAACTTGCGTCGCTAATGTGTTATAGACAATATATACCGTTTATATAATACAGTACGATACATTTCTTCATTTATTCGTCTATTTCTTATATCATCATTATTATATTAATATAATAATATTATTGACATATATATATATATATATATATATATATATATATATATATATATAACTGAAAAATAATATTACAAATCTCAAAGTTTTAATATAATCTATAACAAAGATGAAATATAATAATGTAATTCCAAACTTTATTCAATTAGCTTATTACCGATTTTGTATAATATCTATTCTGGAATTATTGAAGAGAGATGGGAATAGATATGTTTACGACAGTATTTCGCTTGACCACTGGTTCATGACGAGTGTAGATGACGTTTAAGAAAATATGTTCTAGAGAATGAAATTTAGGTTATTTCCTAATAAATTACCTTAAGGGATAAGTAGCTAAAAATTTGAATTCAGAAACAATTGTCAAATATATGTCCATAAGGACAATTTTCTAATAACTAGATTCAAGAGATAATTGCTTTATAAATTACCTTAAGAGATAATTGTCTAATAAATTAACTTAATAAATAATTACCTAATAAATTACCTTTAGAGATAATTGCCTTATATGGTAATTGCTTATCTATTATTATGCGGCTCAATTATCTTATGCGGCACGAGAAACATTTGTAATAATATAAATATAGTTAAAATTTAATTCTGATCAATAAATTAGATATTTAGCTATTCCACTATCTTCCTTTTCCTCAAT